>PISX010026590.1:0-24239 GCA_004024625.1 Mellivora capensis | reverse complement strand
ATGGATATTCTCTTAAGAATATTCTGAAATTATTCTTTAGGTATATATGGATTTAATGATATTTCCAGTTTTAATTTTGCTTATCTTTATATGGACAAATTTTAGTGAAATTAAGTATAGTTTTGTATTTGGGAACACCTAGTCCAAATTTTGGTTTGCCATTAACTATAGATATGAGTTTGGGAATGTAATTAAAAAAATTTTTTTTTCTTTATCTAGGGCATATTTGTTTGTTTAAAAATCCAAATGTATAAGAGAACACGTTTTTATGAACAAAAAATACTTCATTAAAACACAACCATAGGGGCACCTGGGTGGCTCAGTAGGTTAAGCCGCTGCCTTTGGTTCAGGTCATGATCTCAGGGTCCTGGGATCAAGTCCCGCATTGGGCTCTCTGCTCAGCGGGGGCCCTACTTCCCTCTCTCTCTCTGCCTGCCTCTCTGTCTACTGCAATCTCTCTCTGTCAAATAAATAAATAAAATTCTTTAAAAAAAAAAACCACAACCATAAATATGAAGAAATAATATATGCAAAGTAGTAAATTAGCTCCCTTCCCTCTTGTAATGGGAAGTGATGTGAAACATATCAAAAATGTATAAAATTGACCTCTAACCCCTAAAAGCTTTTGGTCTAATTGTCTGAACAAAATGTGACTATTGTATTAGGATCATTACTATTTTCAGCAAACAAAGTATGTTTCAAAATTCATAAATTTTACCTTTAACACAACCCCTTTCTTCTTGAGTTTGAATCTTGACCTCTTTCCCTAATCATTAAACATTATATGTGGCTGTATTTTCTAGGAATAGAGTAGATTAATATGCTAGAGTTTTTCTATGATGGTCTTGAGATACACACACACACACACATACACACACATACATATATACGTACAATATATAATTTATGTATATAATATATAAATTATGTCATACATACAATAAGATGAATTAATTGTAGTGATTCATAATGTCAGGTAGTAATGACTGAGTATCATTTCCCAGTAGTGAATGGCTAATATAAAAACAATGACTCTATTTTCTATCCCCTTATTAGATATTTAAAGATAAAAATTAAAATTAGACCTGTTTCCATAATTTGGCTATGTAGATAATGCTGCTATAAACATTGGGTTACGTGTATCCTTTTGAATTAATATTTTTTTATTCTTTGGGTAAATACCCTAGTAGTGCAATTGCTGGGTTGTAAGGTAGTTCTATTTTTAGTTTTGAGGACCTCCATACTGTTTTCCAGAGCGGGCTGTTCCTGTTTGCTTTCCCACCAACAGTGCAAAATGGTTTCCCTTTCTCTACATCCTTGCTAGCACATGTTGTTTCTTGTGTTGTTGATTTTAGCCATTCTGACAGGTGTGAAATTATTGTAGTTTTGATTTGTATTTCCCTGATGTTGAGTGATATTGAGCATTTTTTCATGTGTCTTTTGGCCATCTATATGTCTTCTTTGCAAAAAATATCTAATTATGTCTTCTGCCAATTTTTAAATTGGATTATTCATTTTTGAAGTGTTGAGTTTTATAAGTCATTTGTATATTTTGGATACTAATCCTTTATCAGATATGTTATCTGCAAATATCTTTTCCTATTCTGTAGGTTGCATTTTAGTTTTTTTATTGTTTCCTTTGCTATGCAGAAGCTTTTTTATTTTACATAGTCCTAGTAATTTATGTTTGCTTTTATTTCCCTTGCCTCAGGAGACATATCTAGAAGGAAGTTGCTACAGCTAATATTAAAGAAATTATTCCCTGTGTTTCTTCTAGGACTTCCCTGGTTTCAGGTTTTGCATTTAAATCTTTAATCCATTTTTAATTTATTTTTGTGTATGGTATGAGAAAGTGGTCCAGTTTCATTCTTTTTTAAAAATATTCTTTATTTTTAAGGTTTTTATCTATTTATTTGACAGAGACAGACGCAGTGAGAGAGAGGGAACACAAGCAGGGGAAGCAGGAGAGGAAGAACCAGGCTTCTTGCCAAGCAAGGAGCTCGATGCCAGTCTTGATCCCAGGATCCTGGGATCATGACCTGAGCCAAAGGCAGACACTTAATGACTGAGCCACCCAGGTACCCCCAGCTTTATTCTTTTGCATGTTGCTGTCCATTTTTCTCAACACCATTTGTAAAAGAGACATTCTTTTTCTTATTAGATATTCTTTCCTGCTGTGTTGAAGAGTAATTCACCATATAGTTGTGGGTTCATTTCTATTCCACTCTATTGATCTATGCCTATTTTTTTGCCATTATCATACTGCTGTGATTACTAAGGCTTTATAATATAGTTTGAAGACCAAAATTGGGATGCCTCCAGCTTTGCTTTTCTTTTTCAAGGTTGCTTTGGATAGTTGGGGTCTTTTGTGGTTCTATACAAATTTTAGGATTGTTTTTCTAGCTCTGTGAAAAATGTTGATGGTGGGCGCCTGGGTCGCTCAGTTGGTTAAGCAACTGCCTTCAGCTCAAGTCACGATCCTGAACTCCTGGGATCGAGTCAGCATGGGGCTCCCAGCTCTACGGGGAGTCTGCTTCTCCCTCTGACCTTCTTGCCTCTCATGCTCTCTCTCACTGTCTCTCTCTCAAATAAATAAATAAAATCTTTTTTAAAAATGGTGGTATTTTGATAGGGATTGCATTAAATGTGTAGATTTCTTTGGATAGTATAGACATTTTAACAATGTTTGTTCTTCCAGTCCATGAGCATGGAATGTTTTTCCATTTCTTTGTGTCATCTTCCATTCATTAGTTTGTTGGTTTTTGTTTGTTTGTTTGTTTGTTTTGTTTAATAGTTTTCAGAGTACAGGTATTTGCCTCTTTGATTAGGTTTATTCCCAGGTATCTTATGGTTTTTGGTGCAATTGTAAATGGGATCAATTCATTGATTTCTCTTTCCGCTGTTTCTTTATTGGTGTATAGAAATGCCAGATTCCTATACATTGATTTTGCATCCTCCAACTTTACTGAATTCATATATCAGTTCTAACAGTTTTTTGGTAGAGTTTTCAAGGTTTTCTGTATAGAGTATCATGTTATCAGCAAATTCACTGACTGATGAATAGAAAGGAAGATGTGGCATATGTATACAATGGGATATTACTCAGCCATGAAAAAAAAATGAAGTCTTCCCATTTTCCAAAACGTGAATGGAGCTAGAGAATATTATACTAAGTGAAATAAGTGAGAGAAAGATGAATACCATATTACTTCACTCATATGTAGAATTTAAGAAATAAAACAAATGAACAAAGGGGGGAAAAAGGGAGAAGGAGGCAAACCAAAAGACAGCCTCTTAACTATAAAGTTTCTTGAATAATTTATACTGCTTTTTTATGTTTGACTTTTAAATTTGTCTCTTTTTAACCTTCTACAGTTCTTAAAATATTGTCATAATTTTAATGCATCTTGGGTTCTCATTTGTTTGATCTTAATTTCTAATGATGTTTTTATTTTATTTTAATTCTTTCTTTGGTTTTTATACTTCATTTCAGATTATTTCCGATTTTCACATATTGTATTTTCATGTTCTGTGTAAATATCTTAGTGTCGTTTAATCATATTTAAAAGTACGTTAAGCTTTGATATTTTTAGCAAATTTTTGGTGTGAACCTAGTCTTAAGTATTGTTTGATAAGCAAGAGAATACTTGATAAGCAAGTATTGTCTTGCTTATCAAGATAATTTTAGGTGGGATTAGACCTTTATTATTTTCTACTGATTTTTTGTGCATATGTGTGTGAGTGAGTGTGTATATGTGTGTAATTAGTTTTTCTAATTTTTAGGCAGAGGGTTGGTTCAGTCAGTAGCTTTTTATAAATTAACCAAATTCTCTATAGTGTTAAGAATATAACTATTTTTCTACTATAGCTAAGGTGGAGTAGCCTCCTCTTTAAACAATGGAAAAACTGGGCGTATATATATATATATATATATATATATATATATATATATATTGCAACTGTTTTTGGCATTGGATAGTAAACAGCACAGTGAGAAGAGTTGGAACCATGATAAGACCTCCACATTCACCTTAAATTTCATCCTCTGAATATATTCTTAATCAAGAAAATGGATCCCAAGCTGAACTGAGATGTAGAAATGAAGGGTCGATAGTTCTCAGGATGCTGGAATTTGTGGGGCAGACTATTTGAAAAGATGTCTATCTAGAGAAGGAACGACTGAAATACATAAAGGGGTTCTCCTCGAGTCATTGGCCATGCTCTTGGTTGTACTTTCATGGAGGCATCTGTGAAACCTAGCAAAAAGTGGTTCTAATGGTATAAACAAAATATCACAGAGCATTTCTGGAAAATGTTGGAGCTAAAGCCCAGCCCTTGTGAGGAGATCTCACTGATCACTTAGATTATTTAGGTTACCCTACGAAGTCCTATTTGGGAAAAAGGACAATTCTCCATTAAGATACATGACCTAGAACTAAAAGGAAGATTAAAATAGATCTATCCTTAAAAAGCACATCTGTCTGATGAATGGATAAAGAAGATGTGGTATATATATACAATGGAATAATATGCAGTCATCAAAAGAAATGAAATCTTGCCATTTGTGATGACATGGATGGAACTAGAGGGTATTATGCTTAGCAAAATAAGTCAATCAGAGAAAGACAACTCTCATATGATCTCCCTGATATGAGGAAGTGGAGATGCAGTGTGAGGGGCTTGGGGGGTAGGAAAAGAATAAATGAAACAAGATGGGATCGGGAGGGAGACAAACCATAAGAGACTCTTCATCTCACAAAACAAACTGAGGGTTGCTGAGGGGAAGGGGTAGGGAGATGGTAGTGGGGTTATGGACATTGGGGAGGGTATGTGCTATGGTGAGTGCTGTGAAGTATGTAAACCTGGCGATTCATAGACCTGTACCCCTGGGGCTAATTACATAATATGTTTATAAAAACACATCTGCCTGACAGGTACAAGAGTATCTAACAGTAATTTGATTGCCTACCAGAAGGACAACAATTATATTTATATTTACATATTATATGTTTATATTATATGTACACATATATGTTGTATTTTATATATACATTTCACTATACATTTTTTTGCAAATCTGATTTTTAATTTTTTAATTATTTTTTATTTTTTATTGCATTCTGGACTTTGTAAATGACACATTGTAGAGTCAGTAATTTTATTTTCCTGTGAAACATTTTAATTTTTGTTCAAATCCTTGATTTTTGTTTAGCAGATAGATATGTAAATGTAGATGTATATATGCATATGTATGTCTATTGCCATATACACATCTATCTCCATATACACATATGTCTCCATATATATAGATCTTTATATACATGTTTTTCTATATATGTGTCAATATATATATATATGTATCTATTTCTATACATATATCTCTCTAGATAGAGAGATGTACATATATAGAAACAAATACAGATATAGATATATCCCAAAAGAAGAGGATAAACTGCACTTAAATAGAAACACACCAAGAGTTGACCCAAATGTTGGAATTAGTTGACAAGAACTATGTTGCTGCTATTATAATTAAGAACATAAAGACACAATTTTATTGATTGCAGTATGAAACTCCAGGAAACTGTTAAATAATAGAAATTCAATAAATAAAAATCATAATACTTAAAAAATAGTTACATGTAAAGGATGAAATGTACCACATTAAGAAGCTAGAAATCTGTGCTAAAATTACAGAAACAGAAACTGAAAGGAAGAAAACAGCTAAAAATGAAAGTAGAAATAAAAAAAGTAGAAAATAATAAATTTAACAAGCCTACTGCTGGAAATTTTAGTAAGACATGAATCTCCAACATGACTGATCATAGTCAAACACAAAGGGGCTATAAACTACTAATGTTAGAAGTGAAGGAGGAGACACCGTCAGCCATCATATAGACCTTAAATGAATAGTAAGTCAATATGAAGAAAAATCCTTATTTTCAAAATTTAACAATTCAAATAAAATTAATAAAAATCTGAAAAAAAATGTCAAAGTTGACACATAAAGAATTAAAAGCTATGAAGGGCTTTATATGTATTTTTTTTCTTTTTCAAGTTTTTATTTAAACTCCAGTTAACATATAGTGTAGTATTAGTTTCAGGTGTAGAATTTAGTGATTCATCACTTACGTATAACACCCAGTGCTCATTACAGGTGCCCTATCACCCGTTTAACCCATCCGCCTGCCCAACATCCATCCAGGAACCCTCAGTTTCTTCTCTAAAGTTCAGAGTATGTTTTTTTTGTTTGTTTGTTTGCTTCTCTTTTTTTTCCCCCCCTTTATGTTCATCTGTTTTGTTTCTTAAGTTCCACATATGAATGAAATCATACGGTATGTGTCTTTCTCTGACTGACTTATTTTGCTTGCATAATATCTCTCTAGCTCCATCTCGACATCTATTTTTTTGTTGCAATTTAATATTTTTTTCTTCCAAGAGGTCTCAAGGCCCAGATGGTTTAATTGGTAAATGTTATCAAACACTTAATAATGAAATCATAACAATTTTACACAAATTCTTTTAAAAAATAGAGGGCAAAATTCATTTTCTTTATTTAATGTAAGTAATTCATGAACATAAAAACTGAATTTTCAAAGAAAATATTAGCAAGTCAAATTATGTAACACACAAAATATTGAACAAACTTTGGCATGATTTCATCCCAATTATGGAAGGTTGTTTTAATATCCCAAATCAAGCAAAGTAATACTGTATATAATCAGGAAAAAAAAAAAAAGAAGAAAATCAGTCCTCTCAAAATATGCAGAGAAAGTGTTAACAAAATTCAAAACCAATTGTAATTTCAGAATATCTCTCATAAAATAAGAAAAGTTAACTTTCTCAAGTTATAAAGATTGTGAACAAACCATCTATAGCTGATGTTCTTGATGATGAAATACTGGATGGTATCTCCTAATTTGGGTACTAGGACAAGAGTATGTCATCTTAAAAAAAATGTGTCATCTTAACATTTTTATTCATTATTGCACTAGAGGGCATAAATTGTGGAATAATCTAAGAAAACGAAATTAAAAGTATAACGATAGAGAAGGATAAATAAAACTATTTTACATGCAGATAATATGTCTGTTTAGAAAATCCTAAGAAACCTAGTAATGAATTTACCAAAGTCTAAGAATAAAATATCAATTGTTTCTCTAAACTAGCAAACTAGCAACAAAAATTGAAAAAGTGTGTCTTATTAAAAATGCTATTTTCAAGAAGATTTTTAAAACATCAATTACTTTGGAATACCTTTTACTGAAGGCAGACCACTATACTGGAAACTATCATGCTTTATTGAGGAAAAAAATTAAAAGGCTTTAAAAATTTAAAGACATATCATACTCATGGTTTAGAAGATTTTGTATTGTTACAATGCCAATTCTCTCTAAAATGATTGGTAATTGCAAATTTTTCCTTATCAAAATCCCAGCAGGCTTGTAGGAGTTAATAATCTGATTTCAAACCTTATAAATAGATACAAAGGACTTAAAACAACCAAATCATGTTGAAAAAGATCTAATTTTTTTTTTTTAAGTGACCTTTGTAACTTTTGGTAAGAAGTATTTCTTAGGGTGGTCAAAAGAGCAACCATACAACAACAAACATGATGTGTTTAATCAAATTCTGAAAGTTTTGCTCATCCAAAGATACCATTAAAAATATATATATATATATATATCATTAAGAACATGAAAAAGCAACTTCAAACAATAATAGACATGCTGTTTGAGGATTTCTTTAAGTTAAGCCCTTAAATGGTAGATTCTTAAATTATATTATTTGTTATAAAAATAAAATTATTCTCAGCTTTGAGGGGAAAAATGCTTTGATTGGTATTCAACTGATACTATGGAAACAGTTATTTCCAAATAATATTAATACAGATGTAATAAAGGTTGCCTATACAAAATGTCCTTTGAATAACTTTGAGAATGGAAACCCCTGGAAGCTGAAGTCCATCTATTTTTACAATAAACTGTTGGGAATAAAGAGATACTATTTCTTATAACATTACAGTTCATTTCAGGTTAGCCTGATTCTTTTTTCTCAATGTATGTTATTGGCAACTAGATATTATGAAGCAATACACTTCAGTCACTTGTTTTTCTCTAATCAAAGAGCATTTTAAAATAATGGCAATTTGTATATTCTTAGACTAGGTTTAGGTTACAATAAAAGCACTAGATGTACTTTCACTATTTTCACATTATTTCTTAAAAATGTTTTAGTTTGATCAGAGGGAATTGCCTTAACAATCTCTAAGATGAAGGAAACATATACCATCTCAAAAATCAGTTATTATTAAAGGACTTTTAATAAAAGCTGATGAGGGGCGCATGGGTGGCTCAGTGGCAGTGGCTCAGAAAGCCTCTGCCTTCAGGTCAGGTCATGATCCCAGAGTCCTGGGATCAAGCCCAGCATCAGGCTCTCTGCTCAGCAGGGAGCCGGCTTCCTCCTCTCTCTCTGCCTGCTGTTCTGCCTACTTGTGATCTCTGCCTGTCAAATAAATAAATAAAATCTTAATAAAAAAATAAATAAAAGCTGATGAAATCTTCTTTCCAACAGCAATTTTTATTATTACAACAGTATTTAATTTATACCAGAAAATGCGTCAAATAAATGAGCTTTTTAAGACTACTAGATTAAGCATCATTGAAGTTATCACTTGCAAATTGCTATATCTTTATATTAATCATAATAAAATGATTCAGTGAAAATACACATCTAATAACATCTAAATAGTAACACTATTTTGTTACAAACTACATTATTTCTGTCTAAGTATTCAAGGACAAGACGAATATTTCATTGAATTAAAAATTATCTCTTTTTCTTTAAAACATTGACTTAACTAGCATTAATCTAGGTCACAAGCTAAACAAGCTGTGACAAGAAAATAGTCTCCATAATTCACATTTAAAGAAGAATCTACTACTTAATGGCTATAGTTGGTTTTTGTTTTTGTTTTTGTCTTTGTTTTGATACCTTCTTTGTTACTGAGAATCTTCTTTTCAGAGAGATATATAATAATAAGGCAATAAAATACATTTGGGGAACATGATTTTTCACTTTCTAAATCTTTCAGTTAATAGTTTCAATTCTCTAGATAGCCTATCAGCAAGAAATCAGGATTGTAAGTTCAGCAGCATGAATAAATCATTGTGTAAGATTTCTCAAGCTTTGGAACCTGCAATGTGTATTGCTTATAACTTTCTCCGCTTTTCTATATTCTTGCTTGTTTTTTAGGATTAATACATCAACAGTAAGAGGAGGTGGGAGGTATACTACATCAGATTTTTGGAAAAATTTGGTTAAAAAAAGAAAACATATTAAATATGGACCAATTTGACCTGGCTTAAGCTAGAGATTAGTTACAAATATTTATAAAGCGACCTAAAACTACAGCTTAAAGCAATATGGTAACATATGACATCCAGAAGTATTAGCTAAAATGTCATTTCTTTAACACACTTAGCTTTGTGACAGTAAACTCCTGAAGTTGAAATCAATAAAAATGTAGCCATCTTTTATCATTTCTACCATCAGAGAAAATGCATTTGCTTCCCAGAAATATCCTTCCATCTTATTGCCATAATCTGATTTAGTTTCTAGCATGTGACAGCAGGCACCAGGTCTAAGGGTTCCCAACCTCTATAAACATACATCAACCTATTTTATGGAAATAACATTCCCAAAAAGTTTAAGGTAAAGGAGTTACCAATTTATCCACCACTCCTCTTCCTACCCCAGCCCTCTCCCTCCATGGCACATTGTATAGCCACATACTTTCAACCCAAAGAAGACTACACTAGGCACATTATAATCAAATTGTTAAAAGTAAAGGACAATTGGGTATCATATAAGACTGATGAATCACAGACCTGTGCCTCTGAAACGAATAATACATTTTATGTTAATTAATTGAATTTAAATTAAAAATAAGTAAATAATAAAATTGCAAGGGGAAAAAAGTTGACAGAGGATTTTGAAAGTACCAAGATAGAAGTGATTTGTGATATATAAGAATGGCTCATAAAGTTATTATTCTCAGAAGAAACCTTGCGGGTCAAGAAATAATGGGATGATATATTCAAAGTAATAAAACAACCAAATAAGAAATTTATACCAACAAAATTATCCTTTAAAAATGAAGGAAAAGCTCACTCAGTTGAACGTCTGCCTTCAGCTCAGGTCATAATCTCAGAGTCCTAGGATCTAGCCCTGTGTCCCACTCTTCAGCAGGGAGTCTGTTTCTCCCACTTCCTCTCCTCCAACTCCCTACTCACACTTCACACTCACAAGTGTGCTCTCTAAAAAAAAAAAAAAAAAAAATAGGAAAGAGAAAATCATTCTAAAAAAAAAAACTGAGGGAGTTTATCATAAGACCTTCCTTGTAAGATATTTTTATGTTCTTCAAACTGAAATGAAAACATGTTAACACAAAAACATATAACATCATTAATATAAAGATAAATACATAGACATATACAGATTAATGTAATGCTACCAAGGTGATGCATAAGTCACTTTATGCCCTAATATGAAGTTAATAGATAAAATTTTCTTAGTGGATACACAATATAAAAAGAAGGAGAAAGCAGGAGAGGAGGAGAAGGACAAAAGAATTGCAAGGCAAACAGAACCAACTAACAAAATGCCAATAGTCCTCATTTGTGGAAATTTACCTTAATGTAAATGAATTAAACACACCAAACAAAAGGCACAGAGTGTCTGAATGGATACAAAAACAAGGTATACTTTCACCAGTTCCATATGTAAGGGCTTAAAAGTCTCTACTAAGTCCTGACAACAAGTGAAACAATGGAGACAGTAAAAAGATAAGTGGTTGCTAGTGGTTGGTGAGGCGGGGGGGTTGGTGAGGTTGGGGGTAAATAGATGGGACACAGAGGATTTTAGGGCAGTAAAAGTACTCTGTTTGATACCATAATGAGGTATTTGTCTAAACACCAATAATGTACAACCCAGGAGTGAACTAAGATGTAAACTCTGAGTTTCTGTTACAATGATGTGTCAATGTAGGTTCATCAGTTGTGATAATAAATCCATCACTCTGGTGGGGAATATTGACACTGGTGAGGTTGTACATGTATGAGACAGAAGATATATGGGAACTCTCCATATTTTCTGCTTGATTTTGCTGTGGACCTAAAACTCTAAATTAAAAAAAAAACCAAAACTAAGATCCAGCCATATTCCATCTATGACTTACTTTAGAATTAAGTGATGTTAAAAGATATTTCAAATAGAAACCAGGAGTGCTTATGCTTAGTTTTAGACAAAATGGACTTTAAATCTAAATGTAGAGACTAAGAATGCCATTATATGGTTATAGAAGGGTCAATTAAACTAAAGATATAATAATGAAAAATATACACACATCAAACTTCAGAGTACCTAAATTTATAAACCAAATACTGACAGAACTCAAGACAGAAATTGACAACAATACAATAATACTATGGGAATTCTATAACTCACTTAAAATAATGGATAGGGCATCCAGAGAGAAAATCAACAGAAAAACAGCTGACTGGAATAGCATTTATAGACCAAATGGCCTAATACATACAAAATTTTCTACTCAACAGCAGGTATTACAATCTTTTGGCACTCATAGAATTTAAACTTAATATGGATTAAAGACTTAAGTTTAAGACTGGAACAGAAGTAAAACAGAAAATATAGGGGGAAATCTTGACATTGGTCTCGGCAGTGATTTTTTGGGTATGACACCAAAAGTACAAGCAATAAAAGCAAAACATAAATAATAGGGACTACATCAAACTAAAACCTCTGTACAGCAAAACAAACAACAGAATGAAAAGGCAATTTACTGAATGGGAGAAAATATTTGCAAACCGTACATGTGATAAGGGGTTAAAATTCCAAAATGTATAAAACACATATTACTCAATAGTGTGCATAAATAAATAAATAATCTGATTTTTTAATGACAAAACATCTGAATAGATATTTTTTCCCAAAGACTACTTGCCAACCATTCATCTGATAAAGGGTTAATATCCAAAATATGTAAGGAACTCCTGAAACTCAATAACAAAAAAAATTAAAAATTAAAAAAATAAAAAATAGCCCAATTAAAAAATGGGCAAAGAACCAGCATAACATTTCTCAAAAGAAAGAAATTGCCAAGAGGCTTATGAATACTCAGCTGGTACTTTTATTTAAAAAAACAACCAAATTTGGGTGCCTGGGTAGCTCAGTCAATTAAGCTTCTGACTCTTGGTTTTGGCTCAGGTCATGATCAGGAGCCCTGCGTTAGGCTCCCTGCTTAGTAGAGAATCTACTTCCCCACACTTACTCCCTTTGCGTCTCCCACTAAATCAATCAATCTATCATCTATCTAGCTAGCTATCTATCTATCATCTTTAGAAAACAAACAAATCAAGAGATTAAACAAACATGCAAAATCAAGTTAGAGAATGCCTCTGGGTTACCATTAAGGTTGTCATTAGAGTTTGTGGCACCTTCAAGAGTGCTGGCTAGGTTTTATTTCTTGACCTGGGTGGCTATTACATGATGGCTCACTTCTGCAAAATTTGTTAAAATGTGCTACTATTACTTCATTCTCTTTATGTGTGATACTTTACAATTGAGAAGTGAATGGTTTAACCGTGGATCACTTCTTTAGGAGAAGAAGGTTCATGGGAAAGAAAAAAGAAAGAAACTGGTGGCTTGCTTTTAGCAGTATGTACCCATTTGTCTAGACTTGCTAATGGTAAAAAGCCTGGAATATATGAATTTATGAGGCATGACTTCCAGGAAAATGTCATGTAAGCCATTTAGCTCTCTGAGTATAAAATGGAGATATTTCATTACCTGGCTTCTGAGCCAGTATGGTCACTGCCCATTTAACTTAGAAATTTATCTTTTAATCTGGGTCAGTGAATATCAAATGAAGAAAGAAAAGACTTAAGGAGATATGTTGATAGTCCTGGCCCCTTCTGTTTTCACCTTGTACTTATTTGAAAAGCTTGATACTGACTACAGTCTCTGGTTCGTGAGAGTCTGATTGGGAAATCCAATATCAGTGCTGTTTTAATGATACAGTATAAAAACCAAGTATGTTTATAAAAGTAATAAAAAAACCACAAGTACATTTATATAATTCACAACTATAATAACATAATGTTAAAACTACTTGATAACCATGGTACAAAAATGTAAGACATTAATATATTCTTGAAACTATTTAACTAAAATATTAAAATTATCCACATTATTAACAGTTCATAAAGCAAGTGATACAAATATTTGATAAAGAACTATTTCATAAAGTCAGACTCATTTGAAATTAAAAGTACTTCATAAAAGATTAAAAGAATATCTCTAACCCAGTATGTGTTACTTATCACAACCGTACAGCAAATTTAAAGGACCAGAATGTATACATAGACACGATGTCTTCAGTATTGTTTTTGAATTCTTAGCCAACAAAATAAACAAAATAATAACCAAATAAATAAGAGAAATATATAAGAAAAGTATAAATGTAAAAAAAAGAAAATAAATATACTTTCTACATCAAATAATTCACGTTAAGAAAAAGTACAGTAATAAGTAAAACATTTGATTATTACAAGAACCATTAATATAATTTCATTTCCAATATAGGTAAACAAAATTAAAATGTAACAACAAACAAAACATATGAATAAATTAATAGAAAAAACATTATTTTGATCAAAGTATAAAATTTATTTCAAAACACAGAAAAACAAACAAGCCAAAACACAGAAAAACAGACATAAAATGATGTACTTTATTCAAGAAAATAATGACTCAAAGTCAATATAATGTGAGATTCTAATATGACATTTTAGGGAATTTGACAAAATGTCATTGTGGTTCAAATGTGATTCCGAATTTCATTGAAAGAAATAAAGAACAATTAAAATCTAAGACTATCCTGTACAAAACCAAGAAGGGTCTGCCAGATACAGACATATTACAAAAAATAAAATTAGTGATGTCTTATTGGCACAGAAATGGATAAATAGATCATTGGCATAATCATAGGGAAAGCCTAGAAATAGGCTCATTCCAATAATGACAAAGCCACAGGTTGTCAGTTTCTATATTTTTTTTTAAAAGATTTTATTTATTTATTTGACAGATCAGAGAGGCAGGCATAGAGGCAGGCAGAGAGAGAGGGAAATGAAAATATAAGGAAGTTAGGTGCATTTTCTTTCTAACAGAATCATTAAAAATGTTTTGGTTTCCTTTAGCTTGAAACAACACTTGAATGTACAACAATAATTAAGATATATGCAAAAATTAATCTAATAGAGAGGAAGTACAATATTTTGTCATTGCTCTCATTTCATATTTTTTATTTAAATAATATTTCATTTTTTGTTTGCCATTTAAAACTATTGAAAACAATGTTATGTATCTTTTGATTTAAATGATTATGTGGTCTTATATATCCCATGCTCACTTTCATAAACATTTTCATGTTTTTGGGCATTGCTTCTTCCCTTCTTAGGTTCAGAGTTATTATATCCACATAGTCGTCTACTTGGTCAAAGGGGGTTTTAACTTTAACATTCTTGGTATACTATTATTTATCAGCCATCAGATGTTTTTGAAAATTGTACAAAAATCCATACAGATATTTAGTTTTAATGTCATATATGTAATTACAATTAACATCATGATTTAATATGTGATTTATGTAGGCAGCTGTGGTGAACACTGTAGTATATTGCTTACATATCATCTCCTCTACCTCTTTCAAGAACAAAATACTCCTCCACAAACTCAAGTCTGCCCAGAAAATTCAGAAGGCTCAATAAATATTATGCATAATACCTGCCAACCCAGTCTTTTTTTTTACTAGCTAAATTCCACGTTTTTAAAAATTTTTTAATTTAATTAATTTAATTTTTTAAAATTTTATTTCTTCAGTGTTCCAAGATTCATTGTTTATGCACCAAAACCAGTGCTCCATGCAATACATGCCCTCCTTAGTACCCACAACCAGGCTCTCTTAACCCCCACCCCCTTTCCCCTCCAAAACCCTCAGTTTGTTTCTCAGAGTCCACAGTCTCTTATGGTTCATCTTCCCCTCCAATTTCCCTCCACTCACTTTTCCTTTCCTTTTCCTAATGTATTCCATGTTATTCCTTATTCTCCACAAGTAAGTGAAACCATATGATAATTGATTCTCTCTGCTTGACTTATTTCACTCCGCATAATCTTCCCCAACCCCAACCATGTTGATACAAAAGTTGGGTATTCATTCTTTCTGATGGAGGCATAATACTCCATTGTATATATGGACCATATCTTCTTTATCAATTCAAAGGGCATCTTTGCTCTTTCCACAGTTTGGCAATTCTGGCCACTGCTGCTATGAACATTGGGGCACAGATGGCCCTTCTTTTCACTACATCTGTATCTTTGGGGTAAATACCCAGTAGTGCAATTGTATGGTCATAGGGTAGCTCTATTTTTGATTTTTTAAGGAATCTCCACAATTTTCCAAAGTGACTGCACCAACTTGCATTCCCACAAACAGTATAAGAGGGTCCCTCTTTCTCCACATCCTCTCCAACACTTGTTGTTTACTGTCTTGTTAATTTTGGCCATTCTAACTGGTGTAAGGTGGTATCTCAATGTGGTTTTGACTTGAATCTCCCTGATGGCTAATGATGATGAACATTTTTTCATGTGTCTGTTAGCCATTTGTATGTCTTTGGAGAAGTGTCTGTTCATGTCTTTTGCCCATTTTTTGACGTGATTATCTGTTTTGTGTGTGTTGAGTTTGAGGAGTTCTTTATAGATCTTGAATATCAGCCCTTTGTCTGTAGCGTCATTTGCGAATATCTTCTCCTATTCCATGGGTTGCCTCTTTGTTTTGTTGATTGTCTTCTTTGCTGTGCAGAAGCTCTTGATCTTGATGAAGTCCCAAAAGTTCATTTTTGCTTTTGCTTCCTTTGCCTTCTGAGACACATCTTGAAAGAAGTTGCTGCAGCCAATGTCAAAGAGGTTACTGCCTGTGTTCTCTAGGATTTTGATAGATTCCTGCCTCATGTTGAGATCTTTTATTTTGCATTTATTTTTGTGTATGGTGTAAGATAATGGTTGAGTTTCATTCTTCTACACATAGCTGTCCAATTTTCCCAGCACCATTTATAGAAGAGACTATCTTTTTTTCACTATATATTTTTTCCTTCTTTGTCAAAGATTATTTGACCATAGAGTTGAGGGTCCATGTCTGGGCTCTCGACTCTGTTCCACTGGCCTATGTGTCTGTTTTTGTGTCAGTACCATGCTGTCTTTGTGATCACAGCTTTGTAGTAAAGCTTGAAACCAGGCAACGTGATGCCCCCAGTTTTGTTTCTCTTTTTTCAACATTTCCTTAGCAATTCGGGGTCTTTTCTGTTAACATGCAAATTTTAGGATTGTTTGTTCCAGCACTTTGAAAAATGCCAGTGGAATTTTGATCAGGATCTGCCATACCAGGCTTAATCAGTGGTAGGGGGAAAAAAATCTGTTTTTGTCCCAATTGGTCATTTAAGTTTAATAGTATAAGATCAATTAATGATAACAATACTTAGCAAAACCTTCAGAAGGAGAGTGTTTTATAAACCATTTGTGTGTGGGGGCACCTGGGTGGCTCAGTGGGTTAAGCCTCTGCCTTTGGCTCAGGTCATGGTCTCAGGGTCCTGGGATGGAGCCCCACATCGGGCTCTCTGCTCAGCAGGGAGCCTGCTTCCCCTCTCTCTCTGCCTGCTGCTCTGCCTACTTCTGATCTCTCTCTGTCAAATAAATAAGATCTTTAAAAAAAAATAAAATAAAATAAAAAAATAAACTGTGTGTGTGTGTGTGTGTCTGTATGTATGTGTGGCAGCTTTAAGTTGTTAGTTTTTATAGTCAGTACTTTGTAAATGAAAACAACTTGACTAAAAAAATCTGTCACAGAATTTTTGAAACCCATTAAAAACAAAGTTAATGAGGAAAAAAATCCCCTGCCCCAAACAGACCAACCCCACTCCTACCCTAGTTTGCAGTTTTAATGATTCCTGTCTCCTCCCTTCTCTGGCCCAGGGAGGAAGATCACCACTTTCTAACTGATCTCCCTACCTTCTAACTGATCACAGCCATTTAGTTATGCAGACTTAAGTGGGGCAAAGAGTATTTAGAGAAACTAGATGTCTTCCAGGGGATGTGTTGCTAAGTGTGATAGTGATGATTACTTGCCTTACTACCAGTTTTCAGTCAATTAAAAAAGAAATCTAAAATTCTGTCTTACAAAGAGATCACAACATGAAAGAATTGCTTAAAATATCTGTTTTTCCATCATTTTGTCAGTCTCTGGACTGTTTTAGGTGCCAGCTGAAACTCAAGTTTTATAGTCAGAAATCATGTAGCTGTGTTCGAATCTCTTCACTTTCTAAACTATATTCACTCTTTTTAAAAGAACTTAAAACTTTGGCTGATTTAGGATATGGTGGCAGTGGTAGAGACTTAAGAAAAGGATTTTTTTTCTTCCAGTAGATGCTGCTGAGTTCAATTGATGCCTTGGAAAGGCTGAGGATGATTAACCCTCAATTAAAACCTAAGTGTGAAAGGCATATGGCCTCATTGGCAGGATGTACAATGACTCTTATTTCCTGCAGCTGGAACACAGAAAATGCATAGGATCAGGACTAAGACTTAATTATGAAAGAAGCAGAGCTCCTGAGAAGGTTGTATTCTCATTCCCAGTAATATGTTACCTAAGGTCAGGGATCTGAAAGGAAGGATTGGGAATCTCAGACTTCCTATGGAGTTTTCTTTGTAAATGCACACTCAGATGTCTTCAAATATCAATTCTCCTGACAGCTTTGCACGTAGAAAAGTGTCCCTTTATGTCTTTGTGCCAAAGCATAGAACTCACCTCTTGATTGAAGAAAACAGAGGGGTCTCTTTCTTATAGGAAACATCCCCTCATCATCTAACTGTGAATTTCCTCCTGGCCACAAATGTAATAATTAGCTTTGCAATAGTTTCCTGTGTCTGCTGTAACAAATCACCTTGGTGCTTCAGACAACAAAAATTTATTCTTTCAAAGTCCAAAAACAGTATTATGAGCTCACACTCACAGTGTCATCAGGGATGTGTTCATTCAAGGGGATCCAGGGAAGAATCATCTCTTGCCTCTTTCAGCTTCTGGTACTACCTGCATTCCCTGGTTTGTGTTCACAATGTTGCAGGGTAGCAGGGTTCTTGTCTCAGGAGTCTAAGAGTAAATCTTGCAGTTACAAAAGAGTGAAGTGAAGTTAAAGTTTATTAAGTGAAGGTAAGAACAGGAAAGAAAAGGATCTCTGCAGTGAGAGGGGTCCTGAATGGGTTGCCACTGAGGGCTTTTATGGTGGGGCTTTTAGGGGAAACTGACCAGAGTGGTGTCTGGGTGGCTCAGTCCATTAAGCTGTGTGCATTTGGCTCAGGTCATGATCCCAGCAACCTTAGACCAAGACCCCAAGTCTAGCTCCCTGCTCAGTCTTCTGCAGCTTTTGCACACACACACTCTCTCCTCAAATGAATAAATAAAATCTTAAAAAAAAAAAAGAAAGAAAGAAACTGACCAGAGAACTTAGTAAGTTTCTTGTCAATATCATGGTGGATTTGTAAATATTGTGTCTATATTTAGAACAAGCATGGTGGACTTGTAACTATCATGAGCACAAAAAAGGTGTTCTTCTAAATATCATGAGAACAAAGTGTTTCCTTTTCTCTGGTTAATATCTCATCCATAACATTGCTCTGCATCTGGGATTTCTGTGAGCCTGGTTTCATAGCCCCTCATAGTTCATAGTCCCCCAACAGTTTCTGTCTCCATCTTCACCTTGCTTTTTCCTCTTCTGTGTATGTCAAGTCTCCTATCTCTTTTATATGAGGGTGCCTGTGACTGTATATAGTGCCCACCCTGATAATCCAGAATAATCTTCCCATTTAAAGATCCTTATCTTAATCTCATCTCAAAGACCCTTTTTTCAGGGTGCCTGGTGGCTCAGTGGGTTAATCCTCTTCCTTCAGCTCAGGTCATGGTCTCAGGATCCTGGGATTGAGCCCTGCATCGGGCTTTCTGCTCAGCGGGGAGCCTGCTTCCCCCTCTCTCTCTGCCTGCCACTCTGCCTGCTTATGATTGCTCTCTCTCTGTGTCAAATAAATAAATAAAATCTTTTTTTAAAAAGGCCCTTTTTTCTTATAAGGTAACATTAGTTTTCAAGAATTAAGACTTGATATTTTTGGGTAGCCATTTCTTGAGTAAGTTAGCTTACTATAGGAATTAATTCATAGCACTATCTAATGTGGAAAGAACTAGAGTAAAAAAGGAACAGACTCTACTGTGAGTGAACTGCAGAATTTTGTCAACAAGTGTGTATTAGCAGAAGGCGGGGTGGTGTGTATATGGTTGGATCCTGAAGATACTGAATCAAGAAAGGTGGAATGTAAGGTTGGATTGAGGCAACTTATCTTCTACATAAAAGCCCTCTCCCATGACATAGCAAGATCTCATTGAATTACAGGTTTGGCTGCTTCCTGAATACTTTAGATATTTTGTGTCTAAGCACCAGAAGCTAAGAAGTCACTAGTGTGACAAGGGTGATTATTTCTCATCAGCTGTAAAAGGTTGGGGATGATTTTACATAACAAGGGCGTGAAGGAAAGGTCCACTTCAGCATCCTTTAGTAGTTTTCTTGCCTAATTGTAACTGTGAATGTGTATGTGCAGCATTCCTAGCCTGAGAACAGTGTTGTTAACAACAGCTTTTATCACTCAGGAATGAGGATTTAAGTACTATCATCATGTAAGCCACCAAAATCTGCAGAAGTGATAATGGAAAATGAGGATTCAGAATAAATAGGAGAGGAAGATGATGGGAACTAGCTATGGCCCTGAAAACGACTACTGAACTGGGCCTGCATGTCACTAACCTTCTTCCAAATTTCAACTGAGGAAGTAAGGCCCACAAGAGCCATAGGGAAGCTGCTTCCCATATATGTGTGAAATGATTTGTGTAGCACATGGTGCTATGAAATTGTAGAGAAGATATTTTCATGCTTCTGAATGTCCAGGGCTTTTTGAGCAAAAAATACAGGCAATCTAGATTAAAGAATTGTTGAATCGTAACCCTAAGAGTAAAATACCTCTGAGAGATTTATCTGTTTATCTCTTCTGAGCTATGTGTTTACAGTCCAGTGAAGGATAGAAGCCCAAGCCATTAGTTTATATTCCAAAAGACTGTAAAATCCTGGAGACCTCTCCCAGAGAAGATTGGAGGGTTTTCTCCCTTTCTCAGGAGAGGAAGGTGGCAGCTGCACAGCTGTTCCTCTATAAATTCCCAAATTTATTACATCAGCGTTCCTCATCAGTGATACAACCCCCTGAATGCACAGCAGGCAACTGCCCTCATTGTATTGCCTCAGGGAAATTGGGGTAAGGAGCAATGATGCTGCTATTGCTTTAATTCTGACGTCTCATCCAGAAACAGCATGATTTATTTTAATTTATTTACTTTTAAATATTTTGTTTATTTATTTTGCGAGAGTGTGTTCACTTGCACGCGAGGCAGTGGAGGGGCAGAAGAAGAAGGGGAGAAAGAGAAGTGGACTTCCTACTGAGCTGAGTGTGGGCTTGATCTCATGATCCTAAAATCATGACCTGAGCTGAAATCAGGAGTTAGACTCTTAATTGACTGAGCCACCTAGGCTCCCCCCAGATACCTTTACATAAAACTTAACTGGGGTAGAGTTGGCAGCTATATCGTTGTGCTGCTAAGATGTACTTGCTTTATTTAAGAAAAAAAAAAAAAGCTTTATTGAGGTATAGTTGATATGCTAAGAACCATGCATATTTAGTATTTACTACTGCATGAGTTTGGACATAGGCAAACACTGGTGATATGATTATCACAATCAAGGGAGTAGACATATCCAGTATCTCCCAAGCTTCCTTATGTCCCTCTGGGCATTGGTTTGTTTGTTTTGTAGTTCGTTTTTACTTTGAAGAGAATGTACTGTGAGTGGGGTCATTGGTAGACACTCTCTAGCTGCCACACAACTGGATACCCAGCTGTGGTCATGACAAAGCTGTATTCTTCTTCTGGCCTGCTCAAAGACAAGAAGTGAAGAGGCTGGGGTCTCCTGGGTCATTTCAGCACAGTGTGGTACTCCACTAATGGCATTCTCCCCTCTGGGGATTTCCACCTAATTGGTCAAGAATTTTTCATAACTTCACTGAAGTCTGAGAATCTCCTTTCCAATCCTCCTTTCTTCCTCTTTTCTTCTCACAGTTATAAAACCTGAATCCTGGTCTGAAGGCTGCTTACCTTTTCCTGCACCACACATCTCTTCATTGTCTAATTAGATTTTAGTCTTTGTTCCTCAGTAGAACTGAACTAGCATAGAAACAGTTTGCATATAGGTGGGACCCTAAACAGTACACAGTCTCCTCCATTCTGCCATAATATATTCTGTAGAAATAGGCCATTTCACATACACTGAACTACTGTATAAACAACATTCTTTTAATTCTTCCAATAAACAAGAAGTGACCAGTAGGTTAAAAGTGTTGGGAAGGGGCGCCTGGGTGGCTCAGTGGGTTGAGGCCTCTGCCTTCGGCTCGGGTCATGTCCCAGGGTCTTGGGATTGGGCCCCACATTAGGCTCCCTGCTCAGCAGGGAGCCTGCTTCTCCTTCTCCCCTTGCTCTTTCCCCACCCCACCACTGCTCATGTTCTCTCTCTCTCCATCAAATAAATAAATAAAATCTTTAAAAAAAACAGTGTTGGGAAGACACATGCACCTCAGTGAGTAGTTAGTAAAGCACATAAAGAATCAGGGGCATTGTACTACTATAAAATTATGAGGTCTCCAGTGATTTAGGGTAGCTAGAGTAATAGATTAATTATTACATATTATGCCTTCCACAATAAGAAAAGGAAGCAAAATCTCTAATAGACATCTTTGGATTCTGGATTACCGTGTTCCACAATCTGTAATACTATTTTAACACATATACCAGATGACTCAAATGGCCACCAGCACTGAGTGGGAATCAGAACAGAAAAGGGCACTACAGAATGCCCACTCTGTGTTGCAAATCCATGCTACTTCTTGCCATATAATCCAGCAGACCCTATGGTATTAAAAGTATTAGTGCTACCGGAAGATGACCTGTGGAGTTTAGAGCAAGCCCCAATAGGGGCTATCTACAGAGGAAAATTATACATCTTTTGCTAAATAACTCCTTGTATGATAATAAGTCCAGGTAGAGATGAAGTGCCTAGGCAATTAACATCAAATAAGCTGTGTTTCATCCTTTAAGTAATAAGATTGGGTGGACCACTCAACATTCCATAGCAAGGTAAATGTGGCAAATACAGTCCAAAAGCAATATTAGAGGAGGCAAATAAATTATGTGAGCAGTAGCCAGATCCTATATCTTCTACCAAATTGTACCAGTGCATCTCCCATCAGGAATATAAAACTCACCAGGCATAGCAGTGGGAACTTTAATTCATCCTACTAAATGTCAACTTGACGGTACTCCAGGAAAAGCAGCTGACCAGAATTATGAAGAATATACTTCCCTAATATATTATATGAATAAGTGGATCCAAGGAACACAAGGGGTAAGTCATATTGTATTCTCTAGGGACTTCCTAGAATTCTCCTGCTACTAGAATAAATCATTCATTCCCTTAGTTCTGGGAGTATTAGAAACTGACAATAGTCAGCTGAGTATCTCTTTCAGAATTGCTCTTCTCTGAAGAAAACTTTCTTGTCCAAAGTCATCCCTCTTATCCAAAAAGCCATCATCCAGTGACTGGCAGTCTAAGTTCCCTTACTTCAATATGGGTCAAGTCTGCAGGGCCATCCCCATCCCACCTATCTGAGTTTGATGAACTGAGATTGTTGTAACTAAATCTCCTTCAAATTCTTGTTCTACCACTTCTTCTTTTTTTCATTTTTCTATAATGTACATCAAAAGAGTACTTCCCAATTAATTTCCTGGATAAAAACCCCTGTCTCAGATTCTGTTTCTCAGAAAACCTAACTTCCAAGTCCACTTGTTTATACTCTGATTTTTAAGATTATAAAATTGTTGATAGTTTTATATAATCTTATATAAAAACAAAACAACAAAAATCAGGAAATATTAATTTTTTGCTTTTCCAAAGTAATGTGAAAGTATTGTGGGTACTCAACATGTACTTCTTTAACATTAATGAATCTTGCAGATCATTGGCTTCCTATCAAAGAAGATGAAATGTTGAGAGATTTTTCAAAATAAATGTGATACCAGATGTCCTGCTGTCCATAGATGGTGTATCCTCATTTAGTTTTTTAATACCCAGAGGTTATTTCCAAGTGTTATTTAGACAAATAAAATCATAAATACTAGATTAGATTATTCCTGGTTTCTCCAAATTCTGTAAATTGTAATTTTATTCACTAATTCTGGTACTCAATATATGTATTTTCTTCTTTTATAGTTTTGATGAGGATTAGAGTCCTTGTGATGTTCCATTTAGAATGCCGTTTATCAGCGGCCTATATGGTCTTTGTGTAACAGCTGCATACATTTCATATATATCTTTTTTTAATTTTGTTTTTTAAGTAATCTCTATTATCCAACATGAGGCTCAAACTCATGACTCCAAGATCAAGGGTCACAAACTCTACTGACTGAACCAGCCAGGTACCCCTACATAAATTAATAAATAATAAATTAATAATAAATAAATTAATTAATAAATTAATATTAATAAATTAATAATAAAACACATCCAAGGAAACATGAAAACACTCCCAGTTACCTCAACTTAGCAAACTCAGATTTATGTCACTTATTTTCTCTAACAGTCTTTCTCTTTTGACGTAATCTCACCATTAAAAACAAAACTAAGAGACTCTTAATCTCAGGAAACAAACTCAGGATTGCTGGGACATGTGGGAGGGGTCAGGGGAGGGATAGGGTGGCTGGGTTATGGGCATTGGGGAGGGTATGTGCTATGGTGAGTGCTGTGAATTGTGTAAGACTGATGATTCACAGACCTGTACCCCTGAAGCAAATAATACATTATATGTTAATTTAAAAAAATAAAAATAAATCAGTCAGCCTAAGGAGAGAGAGAAAGAGAAAACAAAACAAAACAACAACAACAACAAAAACCTTTATCTCATTCAGAATA
>PISX010026589.1:0-24267 GCA_004024625.1 Mellivora capensis | reverse complement strand
GTCTCAGCCTTCACATTTGTCCAGATTCCAAAGTGCTTGAGCCACATCATGTCTCCTAGACGACTGGTCTCCCTGTTCCTGCCATCGCTACCCTAAAGGTCTCCTCAACATCGGTTAAACTGTGTTACTTCTCTGCTTCAATACCAAGTTAGCTCCTCACCTCAGTAAAATCCAGTACCCTTAGCACGCCTGCGGGCCTCCCAAGGTCTGCTGCTGCTTACCTCTCTGCCTTTCCCTGTGGCCCATCTCCCCCCACTCCAGCCATGCTAGCCTCCTGAGGTTCCTCCTTGCCTCTGGCTGTGCACAGCCGCGCCCATTCCCGGGGCATGTGTCTCTAGACCTCCCCTGAGCCACCTCCCACACCCCCTCCAAGTCTAGCTCAGATGTCACCTTCTCGAGAAGTAAGACTCACCTACTCTGACCGTTCTGCTTTAGAGTGATAGTGGCACTCCCGGACCCCCTTTTCCTTACCATCTTTTTATTTCCATGGCATTTACTACCTTCTGACTTGCTCTATTAGTTGCTTGTTTATTTTGTTGATTTTTTTATCTCCACTGATGGAATGTCAACTCCATGAGAATAGCGATCTTTTGTACAGTCAGTGTATTTTATGGGCCTAGAACCGGATCTGCCTCAATAAAATATTGATTAAAAGGAAAATAGAGACCATCAGGGAGGCACAAGGACCAGGAGAGTCAGGACAGCTGAGAGGTCCAGTAAGACAGGAACTGAAGGCTCTCCCCCGGGTGATGACCCTGGCAAGCCCCTTCTCTTTCACGTCAGGGAATTCACTGGAGATGTCTTTCCCTCGTTCGTGTCGGGGCAGTGGGGGGCTGTGGGAGCCTTGAGAGGGTGGGAGCTCAGTCATCCTCACACCTCAGCGCGCCCCCTGCAGCCAGCTTGAGGCCCTACCTCCAGCTAGCAGCTGGGTGCACCGGGGCTGCCGTTCTGGAAGCAGCCCCATGCTGCAAATGCCTTGTGTCTGCAGGTAACAAAAGTCCGTCATTCTGTCTGCTGTCGAGGTAGCTTTTCAAACCATCCACACCTGGTTTATAGATGAGAGAACATTAAAGCATTTATAGTTACAAGACCAGTAGGAGTTATTCTCTGCTAATACTTTTTAAAAAGTTATTTGGCTTGAGGTTGATCATTTTATTTTATAAAAATTATATGAGTTTATTTTATAAAACTATGATTGAATATATATTATTATGTATACATTTATTCTTGTGCTTACCTCTTCCGTATGAAAAGCTGGTTATGTTAATAACTAACTTTTCTCATTTTTTTAGAGTTTTATCAGTAAAGGTTCGCTAAGTCAATTAAATAACATGCATGTCATTCATTATTATTATCCTAGATTTTATTTTTCTTCTTTGGGATAAGCCTTGAGGGGCCATTCTGATAAAAGGCCCGGTGGGCAGTTGGAGCTCTTAGCCAGTGCCTTTGGGGACAGTACATGTAGTCAGGAAGCTCAGCTTTTCACAGCCTTCTCCCACTTGCTTCCTGTGAGCTGGGACATGGTTGTGATGAGTCGTGAAAAAAGTGCTCGGAGTTGGGCTTTGGGGGGACTCTCCCTGCCTGGCCCGAGGCGTGGGTGAGTGATAGTGCTGATTCTGGGGGCTGGGATAATAACTCAGTACTTTCCTTTCTCACAGTTGTTTCCTCTCTTTGCTCCTGGTGGCTGCTGTGGTTTGGAAGATCAAACAGAGTTGCTGGGCCTCCAGGCGGAGAGAGGTAAGCCTCAGGGGACGAAGGTTCATGAATGCCTGTGAGAGCTTCTTCCTTTCTATTTCTCTAAAGCAAGTCAGTTTTGGCGATTTAATGATAATTGATAGGCATATCACAGGGGGACTCGTGCTGCCCTGTCTGCAGAATGTGGTATGTAGGTTTTGATTAGTATATATAAAGTAAAATTAGTGCTGCACCACATGCCTTTAACTTTCTAAAAGGAATCTTTAGTATTTTTAGTCTTTAGTATTGACTTACAGCTGCTGATTCTATTCATTCTGCCAGCACTCTGTCCTCAACTCGGGCAGGAGATCTGAGGGCTCAGTAGCAGGGCTTTTCATGAGAAGGAGGCTGAAATCAACCAGCTAAGCATCTCAGAAATGTCTCATCACTCAAAGATAAATCAGTGTCTAGTTAAGTTTTTGCTTGAATTTCATTTCTTAAATGAGTCTTGATATATATCCAGAACTCTGTTCCAGAAGTAATATCGAAATGCAGTAAGATGAAACCAGAGAGGGACACAAACCATAAGAAACTCTTAATCTCAGGAAACAAACTGAGGGTTGCTGGAGGGGGGAAGGGTGGAAGGATGGGGTGACTGGATGATGGACTTTGAGGACGGTATGTGTTGTGGTGAGCACTGTGTGTTGTATAAGACTGATGACTTACAGACCTGTACCCCTGAAACTAATAATACATTATATGTTAATTAAAAAAAAAGACTAAGCCTCATAAATATTTACAATTGTGACCAGTCAAATAAATAAACTTGGTTAAAAGTGACAGCATAAACTCTTCGTTTATTGCAGCTTTCACCGATGTTATTACTCTGCCTTCTAGCAGTCCTGTCTACTATTGCATTGTTGATAATGGAAGGGCACTGAGGTCTAGGCTGACCGCACTCCTCGGTCTTCTGTATCTATTCGTGCCCTTTTCTATATAAAAATCGATCTACAGACAAGATTTAGAAGAGAACGGAAATATCCCAAATCAAAACTCAGAGGCCCGCAGCACTGTTGCCAGAACGTTAATATTTGTAATGAGGGCCTCCTCCTGGGGGCCGTGACCCCTTTTCTGACCCACATAAAGGTGATGTTAGCATAGAGGTAATGTGGCATCCTTTTTATTATCATTCTTAAAATTCAGTGGGTAACATAGGGGAATTTTTTTTAATAGCCCCATTACTAAGACATTTTAAAACCCAATGAATTGTACCATTTTTTTAAATTGTACAGTGTTCTAAAAAACAAACAAACAAAAAACACATGTTATCCAAATAGAGTAAGAAACCAAGTGGGACTCCTCAATAAACCAGTAGCCAGAGAAGGAATTGAAAAGGTGTCAAATATTACTCTCTCCATGAAGGGCATTACCCTAGGGGTTTCCATTTGAGATGAGCTTATAGAAATAATAATAATGGTCTGTTTCTTCTTGAGTGTTTAGGAGAATTATTTCCAAAATACCTAAACTGTTCCAGATAAAGGGAAAAGATGGAAAGCTTAAAGAGTCCTCATTCATTGTATGCATAGAAACTTCGAACCAAAACAAAGGCCAGTCACACAGTGACTGTATGTGGAGCAGTCTAATTTATCAGTGTAATAAAAGGATCATTTGCTCCCAGAAACCCTGTCAGAATACCTTATATCAGTGGGTAAAAATAGGACCTAAATATTTAGTAGTGGCCAAGTAATCACTTAGTCATTTATTGAAAATCAGTACTGGTTCCTGCTTTAAAAACTAAACTCTTAGTAAACTCAAAAATAATACCTCCTTTTAACACTATAAAGAATATCCAGATAACCAACATCACTCATGATATAAAAATACTAGAGGTTATACCAACAAAATCTAGACAAGTTTGTCATAAGAAGAGCTGGCATTTGAGCATTTCTAAATTCCAGGCACTGTTCTAAGAGGTTTTATATAGATTAACTGATTTACTCTTCATAACAAGCCTGTGAAATACTTACTGGCCCTGTTTCACAGATGAGGAAACTGAGGCTCGGGGAGGCAGAAAAATAAATTACTCTGTGCCTCATTGCACAGTTACTATGAGATCAAACTGGGCTTTAAACTTGGGACTTCGGTCCTCACAGGCCACGTGCCTAGTCCTGTAGTCCCCATTGTCACTTAATTCTGTTCTGGACATTCTAGGCTGTGCACTCTGAGAAAGAGAAATAAATTTTATTACTATTGGAAAGGGGGCAAATTTACTATTTTCAGATAAGATGATAGAAGCACAGTAGAAGTAGCGATTTACCTGCATAAAAAGTAATAAAGTATATCAAGAATAAATCAGTGAAGACAAACAGCCCACTAGAAAATGTTTGCAACATACTTGAGAGAAAATATGGAGAGGATGAACACCTTGTAGAAAAAGGTTTTTAAAAAGTATGCTTATGACTCTAAATAAAATTTTAAAAAGATATTTCTTCATTCTGTAGGAATGGTGAATGTCTGGTGAAGAAGAGATTTTCTTTTCTTTAGCCACACCAGAGAACATGCTTTATCAAGGAGGAAGGAAGAATCAGAAGATTCCTACCTTGCAGGGTTAGGATAGGCTTTATTTAGGTTCCGTAAGAATAATAGTTTCTTCAGCATATTATTATTATATTTAAAGATTTTGTTGATTTGACAGAGATCCCAAGTAGGCTGAGAGGCAGGCACAGAGAGGAAGGGAAGCAGGCTCTCCGCAGAGCAGAGAGCCCGATGCGGGGCTCGATCCCAGGACCCCGGGATCACGACCTGAGCGGAAGGCAGAGGCCTTAACCCACTGAACCACCCCGACTCCCCCAGCATATTATTTTTTAAATCATTTAAATTTCTTTAGAAGTCCCAGATTAAACTTCTTTAAGAATTCCCCCACCCCTAGAAAAGTATGCTTATGACACAGTGTTTATCAACACATTAACTAAGCTTTTACCCTTGTCATTTAAAATTTCTCTGTAACTGTGAACCCAGCTGTTCAGAATATATTTCGGCATTTCCACAGCTTCAGTCATGGCTTATCCTTCTCAGATTTATAGAAGAAATGACTTACTGGGATTTATTACAGAAGTCATAGCAGACGAGCACTCTTCCCAAAGGAACTTCCAAACCAGAGGAGCGTGGGCGCTCTGTCCTGCTGTGACTCCAGCTCTGGTAATAGCGCAGAACCCAAAGTAGGGCTGCCGCATGTATTTGTTGAGTAAGTGGACCAACAGCTTGACGAGATGTAGAGTGTTAGTGTTTTAAGAAAATGTTTAAGGTAAAAATATCCTTCTAAAACAGAGCCCTGATCTATCCAGACTAAGATTCTGTCTCCTACCATAGTTCCAAGTGGGCGGTTTGAAGTCAGGCCCGGTTGTCTTCCATGGCGTGACCGACCTCCAGGCTTCAGTGACGTGCCCAGAGTGCTAATATCCTCAATGATACATGATTGATAATATATTGATCCCACCATGTGCAAGGCGCTGAGCTGGGTTTTGGAGTGTTTCCTTTGAACCTGCTAACACTCTTAGGACATTAGAAACCCACTTCAGAGAAGAGGGAACTGAAGCCTAGAGACTTTAAACACCTTTTTTAAGGTGATGCAGCTGGAAAGCGTTGGATCAAAGACTCACATCCAAGCCTCCCTAAATCCAGAGCCCCTGCTTGTGCCTCTAACTGTGCCAGACTTCGCATGTTGTTGTTTTCAACTTATACCACCCCTGGGAACAGAGAGCTCTTTCCATTCCTTTCTGTGGTCTCAGTACAAGTTTCAGTAGGAAGGAAGCAAGCCTGGCTTTAGTAATAAAAACTTGAGGAGACAGAGCTACATCATTTATTTCATGTACTTAACAAGCAGGCACCACAGCATTCTGTCCATCCGTACTTATCCTGTATCTCTAGCCAGTAAGGACTTTTTTTTCTTTAATATACGATGATAGTGCTGTCATCACATCCAACAAAATTTAGTAAGTCCTGATGATGCCTGGTCTGTGTCCAGTTTTCTCCAGCTGTCTCAAAAATACCGTTTTGGACTTGATTTGTTTGAAGCGGGGAGGATGAGGTACTTTTAATATATCGCATCTCTTATTAAATTCCCCTTAGCACTCGGTCCACTAACACTTGCCACAATATTACTCCGTAGCAACTTCTTCGAGAGATGCAGCAGATGGCCAGTCGCCCCTTTGCCTCCGTAAACGTTGCCTTGGAAACAGATGAAGAGCCTCCTGATCTTATTGGGGGGAGTATAAAGGTGAGAACGTGATTCAAAAGTCCCGAAAACTTGCAGAGAATAAGAGCCTTATTCTATTGCCTCGTAATTATGTGCTCCTCTCTCTTTCTCTCTTTAGCCATCAGACAGCACACTGATGTTGTTAGATATTCTTTTGCTTTCATTTTTTAGTCTTTCATTCATGTTGTTAAGCATTCTCATGTTCACAGAGTTTGAAAATATAAATGGTTTGTCTCGAATTCTTATTAAGTATTCTGTGGCATAATACTTGAAAGTTTATATTGGAAAAGAGCTAAATTGCAACATTGCTTTTTATAAGGAGTTTAGGGAATTTTCTTAAAGGGGCAAAAATTATGAGTCACTATGCATTCCATGGAATATAGATATTTCTGACTCCTCCAGAAGGAAATGAGGAAGAAAGTGAGAAAAGTTTCTCTTTTGGCAAAATGATGAAATATTTCAGATACTCTGGGGAAACAGCTATAGATCCTGAATTTTAAAATACTTATTAAAGCATTACTGAGCTCAGAGGAAGTAGGTGAAATTCCCAGGGAATACTCTCCTGTCCCTCCCCCCAAGAAGAACAAATCATGAAACCAGGCCAGAACGATGTGTGGTCTGAAGTGGTTCCAGATTGGTAACACACCATGACTCCCTGCTGACGTAGGTGCAGATCCTCTCTGTGGGAAAGCATCCCCAATACAGCCATGTAGGATCCCCACAAATCAAGATCAAGCCATCAGAGCTCACCAAGGACAAGAGAGACAACCCACTGGGAATAAGAGTTAGCAGATGCCATGAACAGTGGTTTAGACAGAACTTCTCATGTCAGAGCGGCATTTCAAGCATATAATATAGCTCTGTCTGAAATGTTTAAAGATGGGAAAGATGGAGTTATAAAGATGAGGAGACCATAAATCAAAAAGGACTGGATCTAAGAAAGAACCAAATGGGACTATTAGAAATGAAACATACAAAGACACCTGGCTGGCTCAGTTGGTAGAGCCTGTGACTCTTGATCTCGGGGTTGTGAGTTCCAGCCCCATGTAGGGTGTAAAGATCACTTAAATAAATAAATAAACTTAAAAAAAAATACATGGAATATATAGGGGTTGAAATTTTTTAAATAACTCAGTTTACACATTGAACAGCATGTCAGACACAAGTGAAGACAGAATTTTTGAGCTGGAAGATGAATCTGAAGAAATTACACAGAATGCAGAACAGAGAGACAAGAAGATGGAAACTGTGACAAATGATAAGAATATGGAGGATAAAAGGAGAAGACCGAACGTGGATTTTATACCTATACTGTGGGATTGCCACAGTGTGAAGAAATCGGAACCCTTGAGCACCGTTAGTGGGAATGTGAAATGATGTAGCTGCTGTGGAAAACAGTATTGGTCTCCCTCAAAAAAAATAAAAACAGAATTGCCATGTAATCTGGCAGTTCCTCTTCCAGATATATACCTGCAGGAATGGAAAGCAAGGTCTCAAAGCTACATTTGCACACCCATGTTCATAGCAACATTACTCACAATAGCTAAAAGATGGGAGCAACCCTAATGTCCATCAGTAGATGATTGGGTATGCAAAATGTGGCCTGTACATGCAAAGGAATATTAGTCTTAAAAGGGAGGAAATTCTGACACGTGCTACAATATGGGTGAACCTTGAGGATATTATGCTAGGTGAAATAAGCCAGTCACAAAACAAATACTGTATGATTCCACTTTTCTGAGTTATCTAGAGTATTCAAATCCCTAGTGACAAAGTACAATGGTGGTTGTCAGGGAGTTGGGAGAGAGGGGCATAGGGAGTCAGTATGGGTGTAGGGTTTCAGTTCTTCGAGAGGAGAAGAGTTCTGGAGATGGATTGTGGTAATGGTTGCATAACAACATGGTACTTAATACCTCTGAAGTGTACATTTAAAAAGGGTTAGGTTGGAAGAAAGGGGGGGCACCTGTGTGGCTCAGTTGGTTAAGTGTCTGTCTTCAGCTCAGGTCATGATCCCTGGGTCCTGGGGTCAAACCCCATATCAGGCTCCCAGCTCAGCAAGGAATCTGCTTCTCCCTCTCCCTGCTACTCCCCCTGCTTGTGCTCTCTCTCACCCTCTCTGCCCCCACCCCACCAAATAAATAAATAAATAAATAAATAAATAAAAATAAAAGGGTTAGGATGGGTGGGGGGGTACCTGGGTGGCTCAGTCGGTTAAGCATCTGTCTTCAAGGATCCTGGGATTGAGCCCTGTGTTGGGCTCCCTGCTTAGAGAAGGAGTCTGGTTCTCCCTCTCCTCCCCACTTGTGTTCTCTTCGCTATCTTTGTCTCTGTCTCTTTCTCTCTCAAATAAAAGAAGTCTTAAAAAATAAAAGGGGTTAAGATGGTATATGTTATCTGGATTTATTACATTAAAAAAAATAACTGGGGGGAAAAAAGAAAAGATCACCAAAAGGAAATGACAGAGCAAAGCTGACTTCTCATTAGTAACACCAGAAGCCAAACGAGTGTGGAAGAATGTCTCCAAATGACATCAGGAGGAGAACTGCCAATCTAGGATAGCATGCCCCTGAAGCTGCCTTCCAAGAATGAGGACAGAAGGAAGATTTCTTCTGATGAGAAGGAAAGCAGAGTTGACCACCACAGACCTGTACAGAAGAAATGTCTGCAGGATGTGCTGGGAGAAAGGAAAACTACTCAGAAGGAGGGACTGAGGAATAAGAAGGAAGAATGAGAACATGAAATGGTAAGCGTAAAAGCAAACATCATAAAATAACAGTTTGTGGGATTTTAAAAAATAGACAAATTGAAAGTACTGAGAGGCACCATACATCATATGTCAACCGCTTATGACCCAGTTGGTTACTCCGTCAAATGCTTTACTGACTCTCTTTCCAGGACACATACACTCTCACCTTCTGGCTGCTCTGGCTCAGCATTCTCTATTCAATGCTCTCCATCTCCCCGCACCTCTTAAGAGCAGCGCAGGTCCGCCTCGGTCTTTGGGCCTCCTCTCACGCCTTCTACACTCACTCCTTTGATGTCCGTCTGAGTCTGTCTGAGCTGCATACAAAGCAGCAGAAACTGGGTGTCCTAGAAACGACAGAAATTTCTCAGAATCTTTGACGCTAGGAAGTCCAAGATCAAGGTGCTGGCAGATTCAGTGTCTGGAGGAGCCTCCTTCCTGGTTCATAGATGGTGCCTTCTCACTCTGACTTTATGTGGTGGAAGGGGCTAGGGAGCTCTCTGGGGTCCCTCTAATGAGGGCACCAATCACCTCTCCGAGGCCCTACCTCCAAATATCGTATTAGGCATTAAGATTTAACATATGGATTTTAGAAGGACACATTCAGACCACAGCAGTGATCTTTTCCATCATGGGTTCATCTTAACACCAAGATCTCAGAGCTCTCCTGGGAGCCACCAATTCCTGTCTCCAGTTGGTTGCTTACTCGGCATCCCCACTTGTCTTAGCAGCAATCTCAGGGTTGACCTATCCAAAGCTGAGCTGTGGATATTATCCCCCCAATACCTTTCCTTGGCATATCGCCCCCAACTCCATACATCATCCGAGCCGCTCCAGGCCAAAGTCCTGGAGTTGTGCTTGGTCCGTGCTTGCTCTCATTCTCATCAGACAGCCAGTCCATCAGCACATGTCTTTGGTTCTGTCTTCCACCCCCGCACACACGTGCACTGCTGTCACCACACTGATCCAAACCACTGTCCTCTCACCTACCCCATCCTTGCCAGTGCTGCAGCCACAGCGGTTCCAGAAGTCCTTTTCTTCAACCAAATTGAAAGAAATGAATGACATATTTGGGGGTATGGAGGCAGAATTCTAAAGATGGCCACCACGATTCCCCGCTCATGGTTTTTCAGTCCATCACTATTCTAAGTGCTGCTCTGAAGGGATTGGGCAGAAGTCATACAAATCCCAACGTAGCTGAGACCTTAAGACGCTGAGGGGCTTTTCTCTGTGTGGTGTCAGAAGAAGAAACATGCAGAGGACTTGGCACACCAACACTGATTTGAAGCTGGAGGGGCCGTGGGAGGAAGCCTCTGGAAGAGAGTGGCCTCTTGCAGCAAGGAAGTAGGAACCTCAGACCTACAGCTTCGAGGAATTGGATTCTGCCGGCCACCTGAGGCCACCTGCATGAGCTTTGAACAGATCCTTCCCTAGAGCCCGCAGAAAAGAGCCAGCCCAGATGCTAACTTAACTTCTACCTGTGAAGATAAGAGCTGAGATCCTGGAGACCTTTGAGAGATAAGAGCTGTGAATTTTCCAGAACTGATGGAAGGGATGAACAGATCTATATCTGTAAGCAGGAGCCCTATGGAGCTCTCCTGGACTTCTGACCTGCACAACCAAGCTAGATAATAAATAAGTGCTGCTGCAATGTCCACAATAGCCAAACTATGGAAAGAAGCTAGATGTCCCATCAACAGATGAATGGATAAAGAAGATGTGGTATATATATATAGTGGAATACTATGCAGCCATCAAAAGAAACGAAATCTTGCCATTTGTGACGACGTGGATGGAACTAGAGGGTATTATGCTTAGCGAAATAAGTCAGTCGGAGAGAGACAACTCTCATATGATCTCCCTGATATGAGGAAGTGGAGATGCAACATGGGGGGTTTGGGGGGTAGGAAAAGAATAAATGAAACAAGATGGGATCGGAAGGGAGACAAACCATAAGAGGCACTTAATCTCACAAAACAAATTGAGGATTGCCAGGGGGAGGGTGGTGGGGTTATGGACATTGGGGAGGGTGTGTGCTATGGTGAGTGCTGTGAAGTGTGTAAACCTGGCGATTCACAGACCTGTACCCCTGGGGCTAATAATACATTATATGTTTATAAAAAATTTAAAAATTATAAAAAAAATAAGTGCTGCTGTAAGCAACCAAGATTACACAGCAATAGAAACTAATAGAGGGCATCTTTAAAAATCACAAGGGCGATGGGGTAGCTGGGTGATGGACGTATAATGAGCACTGGGTGTTACATAAGACTGATAAAAGACGGATGAATCACTGACCTTTTACCTCAGAAACCAATAATACATTATATGTTAATTGAATTTAAATTTTTTTTAAAAACAAAAAAAAATTCGGAAATGAAGGCTGCATCATTAACAAATGAGAAACACCGGTTTAGGTAATTCTTTGTTATCTCCCACCAGACTGTTCCCAAACCCATTGCCCTGGAGCCGTGTTTTGGCAACAGAGCTGCGGTCCTCTCTGTGTTTGTGAGGCTCCCTCGTGGCCTCGGTGGAATCCCTCCTCCTGGGCAGTCGGGTGAGTAGATGAGGGCGGGTGACAAACGGGGCGTGAACGTGGGTGTAGAAGCGATAGTGAACAGGAGGCCTGTGCCTCCCTCCTGTCATTGTGAGGATTGGGGGAGATGATCCCATTGTCCCTGGTGTTCCCTACACTGTCTGTCCTGAGGTCATGGTTGGTTCCTTCCTTATTCCATCCCTCGGCCTCCCAGTGGTGGGGAGACTCCCGGCCACACCCTCCCTTGCTGAGCTTTTGCTGGCTTTTCTCCCTGCTCAGCCCTGACTGTAGGCCTTGTGCCCTCCAGCCATATGCTCATCCACGATCATCTTACCTACTCTAGTGGCCCCAGCTAGCTCCTCCAAGCTGGCCACCCTCAACTTGGTATTTCTAGCACTGCTGCATTTCTTTCGCCTTTCACTCTGTTTTAGACAGAAGGCACAAAGAGCAGTTATAACAACTTATAGGAAGTCTTGGAAATGCACTCACAATCCACCAGCGTTCATTGTTCTCTTTCCTTTCCAGCCCTGGCCAGCTTTGTTGAAATAATTGTATAGATCTCATTTTTATTCTTCTTTTTTCATATAACTATCATAAATATTTTTAATACTTTACTGCCCCACATTTTTACCAGTTTCTTTTATGCAATTCCATCAAGTACACAGATCATAATTTCAAATAGACATCCTCTTATCAAAGGCTAAGGAGATATGGAATACTGTTTTGGAAATATCCTGATTAACTGTGGAATACTCTGAGGGATGCCTCAGACAAGATGCACCATATGTTTTATTTATTTATTTTAAAGATTTTATTTTATTTATTTGTCAGAGAGAGAGAGTGAGCACAGGCAGACAGAGTGGCAGGCAGAGGCAGAGGGAGAAGCAGGCTCCCTGCTGAGCAAGGAGCCCGATGTGGGACTCAATCCCAGGACGCTGGGATCATGACCTGAGCCAAAGGCAGCTGCTTAACCACTGAGCCACCCAGGCGTCCCGCACCATATGTTTTAGACAGCTTTCAGTTGAAATGATTTTGGGGGTCAGGGTTGCCTCAGCCAGAGAAAGCCTCGTGTCTGTGATAAAGTATGTCCTAGAATCCTTGCCCAGCCCGGAGCTCCGCAGCGAGTGCAGCCCTCAGATCCAAAGCCGCCTCCGGCTGAGCTCTTGAAATAGTTTCTGGGTCCTCACGAGTGAGGCCTTTAGGCTCAGCCAGGCCAGGCTTTATTGTCTTCATTTCATAGGGGAACTGCTTGATTTGCTCTCACCTGGGAATATGAGTTCAGCTCCTAAATCAGCCTTACCCATGTCAAGGTCAGAATGACACATTGACCTGAACTCCAGAGCATTGTCTCCTGTCACTTCCCAGCTCAGCAAACTTGGCCCGTGCCCCCTGAGAGCAAGGCCCTGGCTAGAGTAGGGAAGTGACAGGCTGGCCTTTCCTGCCCAGCCCATCTCCCTCAATTCCTGATGAAGGCCTACTCACTGCTTGAGATCCTCCCCAAGTAAGACCATCCCCCCCATTTTAGATGGTCTCTTCTCTACCCGCTATTGTAGATGGTCCTTCCTCTGGACTCCCAGAGCACCTGGCTCTGCCTTTACTCAAAACAGTGTCTCCAAACAGTGGATTCCCCACTGCACACCAGGCACTTTACATAAAAGCTATCCCCACTGCCCCCAGTTCCTCCATTTTATAGGTGAAGTAACAGGCGGCCCTAACATGGCCTCTGAGAACCTCAGCAGGGCTCTGAGCCTCCACTGGCTCGTTCCCATGCGCTGAGAATCCAGCTCTCCACACCCACACCCGTGCCTTCCCCACCGAACATCAGGTGAATCAGTTCCTAGTACAAAACGGAGAATGGAACCACTAGTCCCTAAAGCAAAGGTGGTGAAGGTGGTGAGGTGACGAGCCTGGTACCATTCTCAGATGTTCTCGTGGGTTTGCTCAGTGACTCCTCACACATGCCCTGTACGTTATTATCCCCATTTTACAAATGAAGAAACTGAGGCATGGGGTGGTTAAAGATCCTTAGGTATTCCAAAGCCTGGCCCCAGAGTCTGTCCTAACCTGTGTCATAGGATAGATAACGAAAATAACTAGTGCTGGCTGAGTGATGTGGAATGAATCCGAATTTACTGATAGAGTGCTGCTTTCTCTTGGCACCCTTCTGGAGGCCTGCAGGAAAAATGTACCACTTAGAGCGTGACTGTAATCTTGTCTCAGTGTTCCAACTGCCCGGCTGGAGCTCTTTGCTTCTTTGATCTGCTGAACAGCAAGCTACATCTGTTGTGTAAAAAGTGGGGAGGGGAGAAGGATATGCATTTGTGTTTGCATCAGTAAACCCTGAAAGAATATATAAAAACTATGGAAAGCAGTGCTGGGGTGGAGGGAAGCACAGTGTGGAATGAAGGAAGGTTTTTCCCCTCTGTACTTATTTATTTGCTCATTGCACCCTGGGAATGTTCAAAACAAAACAAAAAACTGTCTTCTGAAATTATGTTTAAAAACAAAGCAAGCTGCTCCTCACCACGTGTTCCCCGTGGCTCCCCGCAGGTCTCGCGGTGGCCAGCGCCCTGGTGGACATTTCTCAGCAGATGCCAATAGTCTACAAAGAGAAGTCGGGAGCCGTGAGAAACCGGAAGCAGCAGCCCCCCGCGCAGCCCGGGACCTGCATCTGAGCCTGGGCTGGGGACTCTCCGTGAGCGAGCCAGGGGGGACGCATGCCGGCATGCCGGCGCCGTCTGCGGGGAGGGGGCAGGCGGGGAGACGCTGCGTGGAGCGGGCCGAAGACTGGAAACCCTCGACACATCCGACTCCTCTGCATGTTCACAAGCTTTCTTTGCCGGTTTCTCCCATCTGTGCTCCAGCATCTAACCTTTTACTTTTGCATAGGAAATAATGGATTGAATAGCAGGTCCAGGGGGGGATCCCGTTGTTGCTGGAGGAGGCAGGGGCAGAGCCAGTGAGAGAGTGGAGAGCGACACTCAGGTTCACTTGCGGAAAACTGTTCTTGGGGCTTCCTGGGGCCGTCTCAACTTGCAAAAAAAACAAAAGATGTAGTGTTTACAAGTAGACATTCACCACCAGTCGTTCTTGAACATGGTCTTTTAAAAACTAGTCAGATGAATGAATTTGTTCTCATCTGAAGCCTGCTATCTTTTTTAAAAGATGTGCTACTTATTCTCGCACGACGTAGGCAAATCTCTCTCTTGCAGGGAGTAGCTTTTTTCTAGTTGAGAATTCACAATGGTCCATCTCTTTTGAATCATATCAAACTAAGGTAGAAGGGGGCTATTTTAAATGTCAAGGTCAGCAGTGTTACCTAGAATGTAAACTGATGTAATAGGTAGTTTTCTATAGCAACTTGATTAATTTAGTCTTAATCCATTTGAAATCCTCTCCCTCTGTCTCTCTCTCCCTCTCTCTTGTCTCTCTCTCTTTCTCACTCACACACACACACACACTTACACACACACACTAAGTGCCTAGACTTGAAATAGATCTAGCAATTGGAGAGTTAGTAAGCCTAAGTTTTTCCATAATTGCATTCCTGCATTCTTACAAAATTTAAATAGCTACCATTGGCAATCTGCTCTTTTTCTAAAATCTGATTTGCAGCCAGGAAACAATTTTCTCACCCCAGGGAACGTTTAACCTAGCAGCAGGGACTGAGAGGAAAGCAGAAATGACCAAACTGTGAAAGCTCCTGTTGATGTTGCTGTCAAAAGACAAAAGCACTAAATAAGGTGTGGTCCTCTTGTGCCCCCTGCCCCCCGCCCCCCACTCTAGGCCTGACATTGGCTCCAGCCCTTCTGGCCGCCTCTGCCAGGACACCACTGAGGAAGGGACTTGTCCATGTTATGTGTCTCTCTTGGGCAGAAAAGAGCATGCCAGCGCTTGGGATCCCTGCGTCAGAGCAGCAGTGTGCCCTGTAGCCTGCCCTGAGTTGCTGGGTCATCCTCGGGCTGCGGGTGGAACTGCATGCCCAGAGCCTGGAGAAGGACCTGGAACGGTTTGGTTTGCCTGCTCTCCTCCAGGAGAGGCTCGGCTTGGCACCCGCATCCGCCTTCCCAGCCCCGGGTGCTGGCTGTGGGCAGGGCAGCGACCACCGAGAAGGATGAAAAGCACATGAAAATGGATGAGGAGGAATAACCATGCCATGTGGAAAGTGACCACACTGAAGTGGGGCGGGGTGGTCCTGCTCTTCTCCGCAGGCCGCTGCCTGCGGGTTGTGGGGTCCCTGTGTATGGTGCTCTGGATTCTGGCATTATGCGGCAGCCTCCCCAGGTCTCCCTTCCGCTTCAAAAGTTGGGTTCTCCGGGATTATCCCGTAGGGATGGAACTCCAGATGACCGCGCTCATTTGTGAGTTTGGAGAAATTAATACTCGAGAGAGCAAAGACTGCAGCATTTCACCTTTAAATGCAGTGCCCAGAGTAGGAGTGCTGTCTCTTTCTCAGCACCAACCCCTCACCCATGAACAGTTTTCTGGAAAGATGTTTCCATGGAAGTTGAACCTTAAAACACTATCTGATGCACAAAACACCTCTACTTGGAGACTCTCCTCTCAAAAAGCTGCTTTTTCACATCATTGGCAAAGAGCAGACAATTCTAGATAAGACCCCTTCTCTTCCAAGCTTCCCACACCCCTGCTCCGCATCACAGCACCCACAGAGAGCCTGTCACAGACTGGCACCTTCCCCCTGTAATTGCCATGAGGCCTCTTGGCAGAGAGAGGGAGGCCGCTGGAGAAGGAACTCCCACAAGGAAAAATCCTTGTTTGTTCAAAGGACCAGTATTTCTTTGGCCAAAGAAGTCTCTTCCCCATGGGTTCCCAGGCCTTGAAATAACATGCACCGTGTCCCATAGCCACCTGGTTTGTTGTTGTTGTTTTTATCCTAAAAGATAATTTATTTTTAAAAAGGAAGGAAAAGGAGCAAGTGAGGCTTACTTATGCTCCAACAGTGGCGGACCAGCTGAATCCACCTGCTTATCCTCTGCAGTCAATAGCAGACAGCTTCCTCGGGGCTCAGGCCAGAGGAAGGGAGCGGCAGGAGAAAGAGGCACTCGGCTTAGGAGCCAGTTACCCAGAGGGAATCATCTGGAACTTCAGAGAAATGGCTGCGTGTCACAGGAGAGCCTGTATATAAGTTAAAATAGTCATGAAAACATTGATGTTGCACTTGTACATAATTATACAGTAGTGTCCAGAATGTTCAGACTTTCAGAGTGTACATAAAACAGAAAACTATGTTAATGTTATTTTTATTAAATGTAACGGTGTCTGAGTTTTACCCGATATGTTTTTGTGCCACATACCGGATATCCAGGTCTGAAGAAGTCCTCTCATTGGGCCCTGATACATTGATAACAAAACCAGGGGAGGGGGAAAAAAGGGCATCCCCATCATGCCAGTGTGTCCAGATGCGTCTGGTACGAATCGGTTGATTCTAAAACAGAAATCGTCTGTCAGTGCACAGAGTCTGAGAAATCAGGCCTGGAGCCCATTTAAACAGCGTTATGTGAGGAGCGTCAAAGGTGGTGGGCCTGTTGCTGTCACCGCTGCTGGCTCTGCAAGGGACTCATGAATCTGTTAGCCTCTTGGTGCTGTGTCTGGCCAGGGATGACCAGTCTTGTCCTGAGAAGCATTTCTCTTAGTCCATCAGTTCAAACACCCTATCAGATTTTCTAGAAAGGGATTTTCCAGGCTGCCTTTTGTTCCGTTTGGTCCACAATTTTAACGACCATTTCCTAGGAGGGTGGTTCCCTGTACTGAAAACCGGGGGTGGGAGGAGGGTGGCTAGCTCGCTGATGGATAGCTCCTGTTTCCTCCTGGAGAAGTGCGCCCAGCCTGGCCGCCTGGCCATCTCCCACTCGTGCTCTTAGAGTTTGCCGAGAAGTCTGCGCTCCCTGTGAGATCACCTCTAAGAGATGGGAGGAGATGTGGAGAGAAGGCGACCCATACGTACTCCCCTGAGCCGACCTGGAGGGAGAGCTGCCCTGGGCAGGAAAACAGCGGAACATCGGACCTGAAGCTCCCGATGGGAGACTCACTGGGAGGTCTGGGGCGAACTTATGAGAAGAAAAAAGACATGGGACCTTTTTAGTGCACCTCGCTCCTTCGGTTCAACGGAGTGTATCTGGGGAGGGGGTGGGGGTTCACTTCCTTGGGTGCTGGTGTCATTTTCGAGAACACCCTGGATCCTTCAGTTTCTTTCAAAACCATCCACACCCTCAGTGAATACTCACTAAGCACTCACTTACAACCTAAGCTAACGCGAAGGGCAGTGACCAAGATGGAAAGCAGCTCTTTGGAATGACAGCAAAACCCAACTCGCGCCTCTCATCCCAGGAGAACTTTTCTCGTGGTTTCTGTGAGAATTGGCCGCCCTGAGGACAGACCCAGGAAGGCAGAAGTTCTGTCCTCGGGCCGAGCGCCGGTTCTCAGTCTGAAATGCGTGCCCAATTGACCAAACTTGGCTCCAATCATAAAAATCACCGTGATGGCAGGCCTGCCAAGAGACATTTCCCCGGAATCATCCAAACTCCTAAACACCCTTACCTGCAGGGAGATGGTCTGGAGTGGAGAGGAGAACTGGCGCCTTCTCTTTCAAAGGCAATAATGGAATTGACTTTCAGTAACTGAAATTTGTGCACAAAACATTCTAAACACTAGTGAAGCCTGTTTCGTTGAATTAATTCTGGCTCTGGAAATGTTTTTGTTTTATAGGTATTTACGGTTTTGGTTTTTGTTTTTATTTTTGGTTTGGATTCAAGCTTAGTTTGTTAATATGTATAATTTAGCATCTCTTGCACTCATGTAAATATGGAGTAAGTATTGTAAACTATTTCATTGCTGGGGACTGTGGGTGTTATACATACATTTAGGACTGCAATTTTTTGGTATTTTTTGTATTGTAAAATAACAGCTAATTTAAGCAGGAACAAGAGAATTAAGGGAGGCCTGTGCATTTTAAACACAAATGTGAAGAACTTGTATATAAACAAAAGTAAATACTATAATACAAACTTCCTTCTGAAATAAAAGTAGATCTGGTAAAAATGTGGTTTTTGCTCTGAGCTTTGAATTTTGATTTTTTTGTTTTGCTTTGTTTTTCTTTATGTTTACAGTTTGATCATTAGAACCTTACAAAAAGGGGGGAAATGCTTAAAATGGTCACCAGTTTTCAGACTGTCTAAAAGGAAGCCCGTGGCATTCAGTGACGGTCAAGGTATAAAACCAGCAGGGTGGGCCCCTCGGCTACCTTTTGGGGTGAGGGGTACAGAGAACCCTGCGCAGCCTGTGAGCAGACTCCCAGTGTTCCCACTGCAGCCAGTGTTGCCCTTGAAATGACTGCTGGGGGGAGAGAGTGGTGTAAGAGCAGCTCTGCCCTGGTGTGGGGAGGGTCCCCGGAGTGGGGGCCGGCAGGGGTGGGGAACAGTCCAGGCCGAGGCCTAAGGCACCGCAGCTGCCCTCGGTCTTTGACCTTCTCGTTCTCTCACGGGTTCCTGAATGTTTAGGTTTTCCAGACTGCTCAATCTCGGTGTGCTGACAGGTCGAGTACTCCACGGCCATGGCGTGTCCTGGGTTCAGAGTTTCCGATGTTCTTCCCACCCAGAGAGCTGTGTCTGGGGGTGCAGCTCCTGTGCGTGGAACAGGGTCAGAACAGTGCCCTTGGGCGCCCTGGTGTGGAAGGCAGCAGTCCCAGAAGAAAGATCAACTTAAGAGGAGTTGAGAACCGAAGAGGAAACACAAGGAAATGCCGTGGTTCCTGTAGGGGAGGGAGATCGAGGCATTAAGTCCCGCTGGCCCACCAGCGCTTGGGACTGGGCTGGGGAGGGTAAATGGTTGGACTGGTGGCCACTGCCAGGGTGGAGAAGACCATGAAACTGTTCAGGGGGGGAGGGCTGTGGGAGCCACCAATTGCTTAGGACAGGATAAAGACCTGTGGGTGCGTGGTTTGTAGCAAAGACAATGCCCTGTGTTCACCAAACCTGTTAGAATTTGCCGTTGGGAATGTTTATAGCAGCAATGTCTCCAATAGCCAAACTATGGAAAGAACCTAGATGTCCATCAACAGATGAATGGAAAAGATGTGGTATATATACACGATGGAATGCTATGCAGCCATCAAAAGAAATGAAATCTTGCCATTCGCAACGACGTGGATGGAACTAGAGGGCGTTATGCTGAGTGAAATAAGTCAGTCAGAAAGACAATTATCATAGGATCTCTCTGACATGAGGAATTTGAGAGGCAGGGCAGAGAATTGTAGGGGGTAGGGAGGGAAAAAATGAAACAAGATGGGATCAGGAGAGAGACAAACCATAACAGACTCTTAATCTCACAAAACAAACTCAGGGATAGGGTGGCTGGATCCCTATCCCCAGGGATAGGTGGGGATAGTGTGACTAGGTTATGGACATTGGGGAGGGTATGTGCTATGGTGAGTGCTGTGAAGTGTGTAAGCCTGATGATTCACAGACCTGTACCCCTGGGGCTAATAATACATTATATGTTAATAAAAATAAAAAAGAAAAGAATTTGCCGTTGGACCCACAGGTTAGGTGGGGGGCCATAAAGTGAGCTGTGGCTGAAGAAATGTTGGAAGAAGTGATGGACACCAGTTCCAAACTTGGCCCATGCAGTGCTCCCACATGGGACGCCCTGGAGGTCGGTTGCCAAAGAGGTTGGAAAGCGTGTGGGTCCCTGAGTCACCAATTAGAGGAAGTCACATGCTCAGCAAGAGCTGTATGCTGGTCTTTGCTGCACTGAAAGGAAACTTCTACTCTAACCGAACCACTGAGATTTGGGGCTTTGTTACAACAAGTGGCTTTTCTTACTCCCGCTACACAGATTGGTGCCTTGAAGCTCAGCGCAACCATCACCGAAACCTAACGCGCAGGGCTTTGCCTTCGGCTGTGGCCAGGTGGCAGGCAGGGAGCAAACAGATGGCCGCAGCAGAGCAGCTGGGACCCCTGACAGGCAGGGGCAAAACATCTGGTAGGCTGTTCCAGTTCGACAACTTGGAAAGCAACCTATGTGTCTGCTGACTTTTTAGCTCAGAGGGAAGAAGGTCAAAAAAGAAAAAAAGAAAAGAAAGAAAGGAAAAGAAAAGAAAAGAAACAACCCCAGAATGTGGCATGCGTTGATTATTTTCGGCTGCTCTCAGCAAGGCACCACAAGGAGGAGTTGACTTCCGGAAGGAATTAGCCACTTTACAAGCTGAAGGGAAAGGGATAGAGGATCCTGAAATCCAGAGTCCAGCAGGGCTGGAAAAAACCAACTCCTCTTGCTTCTGGTCTCCAAACACTAACAGGCGCTCACGATCCACTGAGAAGCAGTAAGCCTTGGCCTCCCAGGGTAAGAAGGTGAAGGGTGTGGTCTTCTCGGGACTCAGAACCTCAAAGCCAGCATCTTTTTTTTTTTTTTAAAGATTTTATTTATTTATTTGACAGAGAGAAATCACAAGTAGGCAGAGAGGCAGGCAGAGAGAGAGAGGAGGAAGCAGGCTCCCTGCCAAGCAGAGAGCCCGATGTGGGACTCGATCCCAGGACCCTGAGATCATGACCTGAGCCAAAGGCAGAGGCTTAACCTACTGAGCCACCCAGGCACCCTCAAAGCCAGCATCTTGAGGGAGAGGCCAGAAGGAAGCAAAGCTATAAAGCCAACTTGAGAACGGCGTCCAGGAAAGAATCAGAAATGTCATCGCTGACCCTAGACCCGCCTGGGAAATAAATAAAAAGGAGCGGGGGCGGGGGTGGGCCAAATGTCTCAGTCGTTAAGCATCTGCCTTCTGCTCAGGTCATGACCCCAGGGTCCTGGGATGGGGCCCTGCATTGGGCTCCCCACTCAGCAGGAAGCCTGCTTCTCCCTCTCCCACTCCTCCTGCTTGTGTTCCCTCTCTTGCTGTCTCTGTCAAATAAATAAAATCTTTTCTTTAAAAAAGTGTAGGTTTGGGGGTGGGGGAACTCCTGGATGGCTCAGTAGGTTAAGTATCTGATTCTTGATTTCAGCTCAGCTTGTGATCTCAGGATGGTGAGATCGAGGCCCGAGTCAGGCTTTGTGCTCAGCCAGGAGTCTATTTCTCTCTCTCTTCCTCCTCTCTGCCCCTCCCCCTGCTTGCTCTCTCTAAAAAAAATCTTAAAAAAAAAAAAGGTGTAGGTTTTGGAGGGAATGACGTTGCCAAAGACACCATTAGTCTGACCTTTAAAAATGTAACCAACCAACGCTGTGCCTGTTGAAGAAACCTCCATTAGAACCATGCACAGGCTAGAGATGGTTGTGCAGGCTGTGTCTAAGGGCACACGCTGCAAGGCCCCAAAGGAGTTCAGAATCGCTGCACATCTGCCGTCCTCCTTTCTGCATGAGGGTGTCCTTCAGGACCAGGGAATTCAGTGAACGAAACAGACAAAAATCCCTGTCCTCATGGAGTATACAAGGCAGTTAGGGAGATAGGTATTGGGTACAACGTCAGATGGTAAGTTCTGTGAAAGTACAGATGCAGTAGGGAGCAGAAAATGTGGGGTACGGGAGTGCTGGCTCATTTACTTAGTGGGGCAGGGGAGGGCCATCCTGACAGGTGACAGCTGAGCAGAGATCTGAATAGAGGTGGGAGCCGGCACATGGATGTTCGGAACAAGGGCAATCAGAAATGGAGGGGCAGCAGGTGCAAAGGCCTAGAGGTAGGGCATGCCTGCTGGTCTGAGCTGGTCCAAAGCGGCCAGAGTGCCTAAAACAAAGTGGGTTACCCTAGCAGTATTGGGAGTTGGGCCTGGCCCAGGCCTGCAGGGCATAGTTCTTGAGTGCCCCATTTTGGGACATCTGGGGAACAGGTAGGGTCCATTTGGTAATTGCATTGCATGGGGAGGAGCTGCTGCGATTTAGTGGGTGAGCCTGAAGATGGTCATTCCATGACACACATGATTGTCCCACCCAACCAAGAACTGACCCACCCACCTCCCACTCGATTTCAAAACATCTTGCTGGGGGGCGCCTGGGTGGCTCAGTGGGTTAAAGCCTCTGCCTTCGGTTCAGGTCATGATCTCGGGGCCCTGGGATTGAGCCCCACATCGGGCTCTCTGCTCAGCGGGGAGCCTGCTTCCCCCTCTCTCTCTGCCTGCCTCTCTGCCTGCTTGTGATCTCTGTCTGTCAAGTAAATAAATAAAATCTTTTAAAAAAAATCTTGCTGGTTATTTGTATAGATGAGAACATCGGTTCCTAATAATTTAAGCGTGGAACCCAACCCCATTACAAACACAAGGATTTGAGAGCTGCTGTGAGAGCCAGTTTTCCAGAAAGGCCGCTATGATGTAAATCAGAGGAAGGCCAAATTTTTTCTTCAGAACTTCACCCAGAACTGATCATCATTTTGGAAAATGCTGTCACCAATGTCACGGTCCTTCCTGGTGTCTGACTCCCCAGCCCCACCCACACACGTGGGAGAATTGGGTATGAGCAGACACACCCTGCTGCCCCATGTTAGTGATGGGAATTCTCTCCCATCCTGTGTCACCAACACAAGAAAGGGACCAGACCAGAAGACCTGCTGACCATATGCAACGTCCTGACGTCCCACGCGGGGAGCTGGGGACAACCTGGCTCGGGGTCCATTTGCACACCCAGTTAGGCCCTTCCTCATTTGCTTAATCCCGACCCCTTGAGGGCTCAGCTTCTGAGGTTGTGTATTTTGCTCTGGTGTATACTCATCTTAATTGTTCTCTCTGCATCTTCTGCCTGGGACTGGAGGCTGCTTTGAGGGTGGGGTGACGTGTCCTTAGCAGAACAGCTTCCTGAGACGTTCTTCAACTCGGGTCTTCCAGGGCGTGCAGGCCAGCAAGATGGCCTTGGCTCTGTCTCCTGTCACACACATGCCGGGCTCGTTGGCAAGTTGCTGTGCAGCTGGGAGATGTCTCCTGAAACCCCACATGGTCCCCATCCTCCTGCTACTCTGGAAATCTAAGCTAACAATGTCCACACGTCCTCTAAAAGTGAGCTGCTGCTGGGAGTTTGGTCCTGCCTGACAGCCAGGGGGCGGAGAGGGCAGGAGGGGGACAACAAACAGATTCCCTGTCATCCCGGTACTTAGAAAACAGGCCCCAAGCCAGAGTGGACATTCATGAGCCGTGAAGTTTCCACCAATAAATCCATGAATGCTTCTAGCACCTGCCCTTCTGCCTGACCCCCTCCCCTGCCCCCAGTCACCTGCCAGCTAGAGGCTCAGTGTTGACAGCAGCTAGCAGAGGCCTAGTCACGGGGATGCCGCCAGGGCCACAGTCTCCCCGAGGGCACGCGAGAGAGTGACAGCCAGTGGGCTATCTGGAAGGACATGGAGGCCAGTGCTCAGATGTGGAGGAACAGACAGAGCAGGACCCATTCCTGGTCATGAGGGCCACGGCGGGACTCAGCCTTGAGGTGTCTGGCCAGATTGAACACTGCATATGAGGCAGACCTCTTCAGGTAGAAGTGATGGAAACTGAACTCCGACGACTCTTGGTTTCCTGGAATTGCTGTAAAAAATTCCCCAACCTTGGGGAACCTTGGGTTCTCACAGTTCTGGAGGCCAAAAGTCCGGAATCTCAGTGTTGACAGATCTGCACCCCCTCCAGGAGCTCTGGAGGGAACGTGTTCCCGGCCTCTTCTACTTCTGGTGGCTGCTGGCTCTCCCAGCTCTGCTCTGTCTTCACATCGTCTATCCAATCTCCCCCTGCCTCTCTTATAAGGATGCACGTGACTGCATTTAGGGCCCACTCGGATAATCCAAGCCCCTCCTGTCCAGATTCTTAATCACATCTTTTGCTGTATTAGTTAAAGTTTACTCTTTTGCGGGCATCTAAGGTAACAGTCCTAGGTTCCAGGGCTTAGGATGTGGACATAGCTTTGGGGCCCCCATTCAGCCCATTCCAGCAACAAAACCCCTGGAAAGTCAGTGGGTCCAGGGGTGGCCAGATGGTGGCCTCTGTAAGTGATGGTGCCTGGTTCCCTCCTCTTGGCTTCTGTCTTCGGAGCTGCCCGGGTCCTCACCCCAAATAGCCCTAAGCCTCCCACGTGGGAATGTTCACT
>PISX010026588.1:0-24269 GCA_004024625.1 Mellivora capensis | reverse complement strand
AGGAAAGAATGTCCAATGGAAAAAAGACAGCCTCTTCAATAAATGGTGTTGGGAAAATTGGACAGCCACTTGCAGAAAAATGAAATTGGACCATTTCCTTACACCACACACAAAAATAGATTCAAAATGGATGAAGGACCTCAATGTGAGAAAGGAATCCATCAAAATCCTTGAGGAGAACACAGGCAGCAACCTCTTCAACCTCAGCCACAGCACCATCTTCCTAGGAACATTGCCAAAAGTAAGGGAAGCAAGGGCAAAAATGAACTATTGGGATTTCATCGAGATCAAAAGCTTTTGCACAGCAAAGGAAACAGTTAACAAAATCAAAAGACAACTGACAGAATGGGAGAACATATTTGCAAATGACCTATCAGATAAAGGGCTGGTGTCCAAAATCTATAAAGAACTTATCAAACTCAACACCCAAAGAAGAAATAACCCAATCAAGAAATGGGCAGAGGACATGAACAGACATTTCTGCAAAGAACACATCCAGATGGCCAACAGACACATGAAAAAGTGCTCCACATCACTCAGCATCAGGGAAATACAAATTAAAAACACAATGAGGTATCACCTCACACCAGTCAGAATGGCTAAAATTAACAAGTCAGGAAATGACAGATGCTGGCGAGGATGTGGAGAAAGGTGAATCCTCCTACACTGTTGGTGGGAATGTCAGCTGGTGCAACCGCTCTGGAAAACAGCATGGAGACTCCTCAAAAAGTTGAAAATAGAACTACTCTATGATCCTGCAATTGCACTACTGGATATTTACCCTAAGGATACAAACATAGTGATCCGAAGGGGCACGTGCACCCGAATGTTTATAGCAGCAATGTCTATCTATCAAGTAGATTAGGAATAGGATCTGAATTCAATTTTGAAACAGTGGGAATGACACTATTTTTCATTAAGAATAATCTGTGTTAACATATGAATCCAAAAGTATTTTCATCATTTAATAAAATCACAAACTGTGTAATAACCTTTAAATAATCATTACTTGTCACATTTGTATGATACACACCTGTGAGTTTTCATGGTAACAAATATAACATTCAACTGTTTGATTCACATTAATATGAGATTATAAGATAATTAGATAATTATTTAATTCAATAGGTCACATAATCTCAAAATTGTAAATGTTAGATTATTTTTCTGAGCTTATGGAACATTTACTACCATAAATTCTACCATAGAAATTTACTATGAACCAAATGGTATCAAATGGTGGTCTTCCTACCATAACCACTTCTAGAAAAGTTAACATTCAGTGATTAGGTACTGTTGTGTCAGGCACCAGAGAGAGGTTTTTCTCTCATTACCATCTGTACTTCTCATAACGTACTATCAATGCCTTCATTTTACAAGTATAAAAAAGAAAAAAAGAGGTGTAAGAGATTAAGAATTAACTTGCCAAAGGGCTTAGGAAACTAACGACCATAAAGGCCTTTATCCTTACTGTATAACTGATGGTTCTCCATTTCCCATGGGAAACAAATGAAATTAATTCATTGTGCTTGGTTTTCTGTTCTAAAGAAAGTCACACTAAGATCTGCAATTTTCTTAGAAGCGTGAATTTTCATTTTCATGATGATGAATGGAATCTCTAAAGCTTGCAAATGTTCTGTAGAGGGAAAAAATCTATTCAGAAGAAGTGATAGTTTGTGGTTTAAGATTTTACTCAAATTTAGAGTGACTTATCCATTAAACTTGCCTCAAATGAGGAAAACGGAGTGATCTGTTGTTATCACTGTCATTTAATTCGGTCCCAGCGGAGGTTTCAAAAGGGCCAGCACACTCTCTTCCTTGAAAGCAAGTGACCTGCTACAAGCAACATGCTGTATGTCCCCAGCCCCTAAGAGGGTGGCAGCACACATAAAATTGAAATGACTTCTCATAAGCACAGAGCAGAATCTAGAGGAGGAATACCTGAATGTTGCAGTATATTTGGTGGTGGTGGTGGAGGACAGCAAATAGTCTTGGTGTTCCAAAATGTCTACTTTGTTGCTCATTTAAAGGAAGGAAAGTTCAACCTTGCCCCCAGATAGAATCATTCCCACCTTTGTCCAGAACCTAAGAATCCAAGGTCATGGACAAGTTGGATGGCACATCTGGATATGAAGTCTGATTCCAGGGCCACATTCCCCATGCCTGTGCTCCAAAGACTCTTCTCTGAAGGCATAGTCAGATAGCCACTACTGTTCCAATTTCAGAGTAATAAATGACATTAAGAAATATCAAATAATTTGCTATTTGTATCCATTCATTAAATGAGGAAACATGGATTCCAGCCCAGTTCTTGAGGACTCTTTCTAATCTACCACACCAGTTTCTGGTTAGCAATATGATAACAGAGAACTGACATTACCTTAGTGCCTATTATACATTAAGCTTTGTGTTACGTATTGTACATAGGTTATGGGTACCTGTTTAAAACAAACAAATACAACCATGGGAAAGTTATAGAAATTCATTTTACATAAAAGAAAACTGAAAACCAAACCTAAGAAAAGTTTGGGTTTTTGGGTGACCTTTTCAAGGTCACCCAAAATCTTTGCTTTGCTTTACTACTTATTACAACCCCTGGTATATACTTGCAGAATGAAAAACAAAACTAAACACAAATTTTATACAAAAAAGAAAGGCTAATAACAACAATAAAGTCCCACAGCAATAAAACATTCCCAAGTAAGGAAGAATTTTTAAAATCAGCAAGACCTATAGAATTTTCAATAAGAAAATTCAAGGAAATGTAACAAGATACCAAATAATTGATAGAATTATGATCACTATAATAGGACTTTTGGAAAATTTCAGTCAGGCAAACATAAGAGACCTACGTTTGGAAATTAGTTTCATCTACATTTTAGTGTCTGGCTCTGGAGGGAGAGTCAATAAGCAGAGTAATAGTTTGTGCCAAAGCACAAATAGATTCAGAGTAGACGTGCGCTCAAATTCATGTATTCATCCTGTAATACTTTGCTTGCTATTTACTTGAAACATCTAAATTTAAATGATCGGTGAATAATTTAAGAATGACTAGTGTGGCAGGGGTAGTTGCTGCTCACCACATATCCCTAGATCTCAAGCAGTTATGTGGACTCACATGGCTAGACTCAGCCAGTGAATGCTGGGCAGAAGAGATTGGTGCCACGTTTAAGTCAAAGTATGGAAGAGTTGGTATGATGCCGGTATGCACTCTCTTCTCCTGCCACAGCCACTGGTAAAGATTCCAGGTGACAGATCTTCAGTCAGAGCAGTCTGAAAAATTAGTTTGGGCTTAGATTCTAATGGAAAATACAAGCTTTGCTGAAAAGCACAAAGCTCTCCATACTGTTCTTTCCACTTCCTGGAAGTGCCAATTTGACTGTAAGCTATTTTTATCTAGTTAGTCATTTTTACCAGTAGTTTTCTGTCAGAATTGATTGCTTAAAGAGGGATGTTTAGACTGACTTGAGATCTGGTGAATTGATAATGCCATGGAAGTAATGCCATGATTTTGGATTTGTGGAGAAGGAAATATATATAATCCTACCACACTATTTGGCCATTCTACATACAAAATCTACATCATTTTAATAATGTAAATACTATTTGGCTTTTTTTGAGTTTTAAGGATATATCACCAAAACATACATGACATAATTATGGCAGCAGATGGGAATGGGAATGTTATCAACTTTGATAATGAAGAAGACAGGAGATCTCAAGTAGAGACAGGAGGTAAAAGGGAAGGTAATATACTCGTGTTACAGTGTGGAGAGTAAGTAAATAATACCCAAATTTGTACATCAAAGAGTCAGAGTAGATTATACATCAAGATACAAACAGGATCACCAAAACATGTAAGTTTCAAAATAGGATGGGTGGAGACATAGAGTACTTAAGATGAAGTTCTCCCAAAGTAACCTGAAGCACTATAAACAGAAGTGGTTAAGATTGTTGATAGGAGAGAGACAAGAGCTGGGAAGTGACAGGACAGGGATTGTTATCTTTCATTCATGGTCCTTTCATATAATTTGGGTTTTGTCATGTGCAGCAAATATATTTTGATTAGATGACAAGCAAAACAACAATTATAAACTCCACCAGTGGTTTTGACGTTCACCCTCTCATTTAGGTATGCTTCACACCTCAAGAGGAGAATAAGTCAGATAGCATGCAAAAGATATGAGTAAATTAAACATTTTTCACGGGCTACACCTGTGCCCGCAGGTCTCCAGAGCTGTGAAAATGTAACCCAGATAAGGTGGTGCCAAAAGTCAGAGAAATAGCAAGGATACTACCAACAGTCTCCTAAACAACATCCTCATGCTATACACAAATGCACTTAAATCTCACAAATTCTTGGCTGTACATGTTAAGAAAACTACGTTAATGAAAAGTGCATGATTGTCTTGGTTTTGGTTCCCCAGAACGCAGAGCCTGAGACAGTCTATCCTGGAAGCAGGAGTAAGGAGGTGGAGGGGTGGGAGGTACAGAAGGGAGGAAAGGCCACCACCAGCATGCACTGCCAAGCTTGCCGTGGTGGACCACAGGGCTCAGATCCAGCAGTTCTTCCCTGGAAGTGAACCAAATGCTTTCCAAACTGTTGGCCTCAAGTTCAGGAAGCTATAGAATCTGTCCTCAGCTGACCTCTCTGTTGAGGGTTGTTTGAGGCATTAACTCCCTTACTCCTCAGGAAAGAGCTTGCACACTCAGGGCTGTGCTTGCACACTCAGGTAACCACAAGGAAGGTCCTAGGTCAGAAATCACAAGGGCACATGGTGAATGTGTGGTGGGACTCTGTTAGAGCACTGGAGAGTCCATGGTCGCTTTGGCTGAAATCAGAGGCTCAAGAGGGGATGTAATGTGACATGGGGCAACAGAGACATCTGCTAGAGCACTATAGTAAATAAAAGCCCTTGCCTTTGGCATGATTTAGAATGATTTATAGCCAATTCTGCCACATCTCTACTCCAGCGTATATGTCACAAAATAAACTGTCAGACATTTAAGTTGCTCTTACATTTAAGTACTCCATTATAAGAAGGGGGTGGCATCAGTCTTATGTTTGTCTACTAGTAATTCGAAATCTCTTGAGATATTACTTCTCTATATATATTGCAAACTGAATTTCACTTGCATGTCCATTACAGACATATGGCTATCCTGAAGACAAGCACACAAATTTCACAAGCTCATATTTCTTTTTGACATTCCACTCTTCCCACAGGCTATGTTAGTCTAGTAATAAAGCAAACAGTGCTTTACTAAATGTTATTCACACTGATTATATACTTATCCACTAAGTGGCCTTTGACACGCATTCTCATACCTTTTATATTCATTGCACAGAATGTCACACACATATACATCACATATTTTATGGGCCAGTTTAATATGCTCACATAAGTGGATGATCATATGGAAGCTAAACCTATCTGCAAATAGACCATAAAGCTATAATGCACTCATATACAGGGCATTTTTTTAAAGCTTTTAGGAATTTTTTTGTAAAGTCTGGGAGCGAATATGTTATTAGAAATAAATTCCTACTAAAAAAAATACCATTTCAAGGAGTATTTCTGTATTTGAGAAAGTCCTTTTCATGTATGTAGCAGGGGCAGGAAGAAGGCTACAATTACCGTGCTTTAGAAATGTAATTAACAAATAATGAAGCCTGCTCTCCTGAATATATGAGGCCATCAGTCATCACAGTCTTTGCTGCGTTTTCTTCCTTCCTCGCTAGTGCTGACAGAAGGGCCAGATTTATCCAACTCTGCTTCCTTTCCTATGACCAGTGGCAAAGATACTGTCAGATGAGCTGAACCCTAAGCTCCTTTCCAGACCTAACATCCTGTCCTTCAATTTTAGATTGATCAGGAGGTTGGAGAGCATCCGAGGCAAAATCTATGCTAACTGAAAAGAGAAATATCAGTAGGCTATACAGTAACTGCATCTGCTACCTCAGTACCATCAAATCACCAACAACACAGAATATCACAATAAAAGTGTTCAGTGGCTTCCGTGATTAAGATAACTTACTAGGGGGACGCCTGGGTGGCTCAGTGGGTTAAAGCCTCTGCCTTCAGCTTGGGTCATGATCCCAGGGTCCTGGGATCAATCCCCGCATCGGGCTCTCTGCTCAGCAGAGTCTGCTTCCTCCTCTCTCTGCCTGCCTCTCTGCCTGCTTGTGATCCCTGTCAAATGCATAGACAAAATCTTTAAAAAAAAAAAAAAAAAAAAAGATGACTTACTAGGTACCGAAGGGAGAAACATGCAAAACTTACTCTTACTTATTTATTTTTACTTGGAAGTATTTTGACATCAAATACGATAGGAGTTTCACGTGTACAGCACAGCAATCTGACGATCCTATACAATTTGTAATGCTCACTACAGTAAGCATAGTTACTGTCCATCCCCATACAATGTTATGACAATCCTTGACTATATTCCCTTGGTAGATCATTTGTTCTGCAACAGATCTATCAGGACTCTTTATCCAAAATGATTTGGGTGAATATAAGCTTCGAGTAGAGCAATATCATATGCTTATCTATCCTACCTAACTGTAATAGTTTTAGTTTTCTTAGTGGTTTTTTTTTTAAATTATCACTTGTATTTTAAAATATTTGTTGAATGTTGTGTAATGCAAGCTGCCACATACCAACTGTGGACTGATATGAAAACTAAATAATTAAATAAATATATAAATGAGAGAAAGAAATCTAGTGGGAAAGAAAAAAAGAGAGAAAGAAAGGGGAGGAGAGGGGAGGGAAGGGGAGGCGAAGGGAGAGAAGGAAGGAAGGGAGAGAGAGGGAGAGAGGAAGGGAGGGAGGGAGGGAGGGAGGGAAAAAAACACCACAACGAAAACTTCACTGCAGAGTGCCCAAGTGCTCAGAAAATATTACAACATCTTGGGATGCCTGGGTGGCTCAGTCAGTTAAGCGTCTGCATTTGGCTCAGGTCATGATCCCAGGGTCCTGGGATCTGGTCCTCATTGGGCTCCCTGCTCAGTGGGGAGCCTGCTTCTCCTTCTGCTTGCTGCTCCCCCTGCTTGTGCTCTCTCTCTGACAAATAAATAAACAATATCTTAAAAAAAAAAAGAAAATATTACATCCTATTAATGTAGCAAAAGATAGGACAAGAAATGGATAAAAACCTGGGAAGGTGGACGTCAAAGAGAGCTTTCAGAACAAGGAGAAGAGACTCCTTCTGTTCCTATAGACTAAAATGATGGCTTGTTTCTAGAGAAACTCTGCACACTGAATGAACTGCACTGTAACAAACCATCATTTCTCTGTGAAGGCTATTAACATTAGATTTGACATATATTACCAAAACTGACCTAGAGAAATGACGCCCACATTTAAATTCAGTTTTGAGAAATGGGACACAAAGAGGAGAGGAGAAACAGACCAGGGAAGACTCCACTGTGTCATGGAAAGTGGCCCTAAAGGACACTATGATCTCCCAGACACCTCAGGAAAGTTTCGGGTAGCTATCTGAAACTATCATTTCAGAGAACAGTCAGCCTCACACTCTGCTGGGCAAGCACTCACCTGGCCCCAGGGGCCAGAGCTGCCTGAAGCACTGTGAGGGGGTGCTGCCCACCCACCCTCACGGAATCATATGCCAGAGCCCATGGCATGCACACTGCTGCACACTCCTTGAAAAGTACTTTCCTATCTGCAGCCAGTGACTGCAAAACTTAATGAGAGCACCTGCTGTCCCTGTGCTTAGTTAATTCATAGTGACCTGCCTGAGCTAAAAAAAAAAAAAAAAAAAAAAAAAAAATCAGAAAAGCCTCTGTTCTTCAATAATAAATTATCAGTCTCTACTCTGGCCTGAAGGGTCTTTGATTCATGTCATTTTACACTTACACTAAGTACTGATGACAATGGACACATTTAGTTTCTCTAAGTAGTGTTGGGGCTGGGAAAAAGGAAATGGCTACTAAGGTTAAATAAAATGAGAAGATCAATTATCTGCCTGAATATTGACAACTGGGGAACTAGTCATCCTTGACCTCACACTGGAGGCATTTACTCACTGAGGAGTAAAAGCACTACCTAATAAAATTTTTGCAATAGTGACTGGCAGAGTGAAAAAAGAAAAAAAAAAAGGTAATATCATTTATTTTTAAAAAATAATTTAAAGCAATACAAGAGAGCAATGTAGTCTTTTCAACAAATGGGGCAACTAGACATCCACATGCAAAATATTATTCTAGATACAGACCCTAGACACTACACAAAGATGAACTCAAAATAGATTATAGATTGAAATATACAATACAAAACTATAAAACTCCTACATGATAACATAGAGGAGAAAATCTAGAAAACCATGGATTTAGGAGTGACTATACCAAAGGCATAATCCATGGAAGAAAAAAATGATAAAATAGACTTTATTAAAATGAACAATTCAGCTCTGTGAATGACACTGTCAAGAAAATGGAAAGACAAATGACAGACTAGGAGAAAGTATGTTCAAGAGACACTTCTGATAAAGGGTGGTTATTCAAAATACACAAATAACTCTTAACACTCAACAATAAGAAAATGAACAACTCAAAGAACAGGTCAAAGACCTTTAACAAACATGTCATAAGGAAGCTACACAGATGGCAAATAAGCACATGAAAAGCTGCTCCTAAAAACGGAATGAAGAAAAGGAAGAGAAGGAAAGGAGGAAGGAAGGAAGGAAGGAAGGAAGGAAGGAAGGAAGGAAGGAAAGAGAGAGAGAGAAAGAAAGAAGCAAGCAAGCAAACAACAATGCTCCATGTCATATGTTAGTAGGGAAATGAAAATTAAAACAATGAGATACAACTACACACCTATTAGAATAGCCCAAATGTAGAACACTGACAACACCAAATGCTGGAGAGGATGTGGAACAGAACTTTCACTTACTGGTGCTGGGAATGCAAACCGGTACAGCTACTTTGGAAGTCAATTTGGTGATTTTTCTTAAACTAAATATATTCCTACCATACAATCCAGCAATCTTGCTCCTTGGTATTTATCTGAAGAGGCTGAAAACTTAAGTGGCTTTGGTCATAATTGCTGAAACGTAAAAGCAACCAAGATGTCTTTCAGTAGGTAAATGGATTAATAAACTGTGGTTCATCCAGACAAAGGAATATTTTTTAAAAAGAACAAGTGAGCTATCAGGCCGTGAAAAGACATGGAGGAAAAGTAAATGCATATTACTAAATGTAAGAAGCCAGTTTGAAAAGGCTACATACTATGCAATTCCAACTATATGGTAGTCTGGAAAAGGCAAAACCATGGTGACAGTAGGAAGATGAGCAGCAGTGAGGGGTTGGAGGGTGGGGTGGCAAAGGAGGAGTGAATAAGCAGAACACAGATTTTTCAGAGCAGTGAAACTCTTTTGTATGAGGTTGTAATAATGGATACATGTCATCATAAATCTGTCCAAACACATGGAATGTACAACACCTATACTAACCCTTCACGTAACCTGTGGACTCTGGGTAATAATGACATGTCAATGTAGATTCACTGATTTTAACAACACACCACTTTGGTGGAGGATGTCAATAATGGGGAGACTATGTTTGTGTGGGGGTAGGGAATATTTGGAAATCTCTATACCTTCCACTCAATTTTCCTATTAATTTAAAGTTGCTATAAAAATATGATTTATTGCTTCAGATTTCTTCTACTTTCCAAATAACTTCCTATAAGCTAAATATATTTATTACCACTTATCATTCCATCTTCACTCAGTATATTTGGAGATAGTAGGTAAACAAGAATACTAAAAAATTACAATTAAATGTAGATACCACTTTTGTGCCTGCCAAAATATGCACTGAATGGAATCTTCAGCAGAAGTTGCACTAGACCTATGAGACTGAAGCCATGTGCTAGACTTTGGTTGTCAATATGAGTCGTTATATTAAAAGGCCATTCAAAAATTCACGTTGGGCACATGACAGCCTTGCACAGGGTCCATGGATACTGTATGCAGGATGTACTCTTTTCTCTTTTAACAGTGAGTGACTCATTACAAACTTTACGAAAACTAGTCAGACACTAAGGAAAGGTGACCAAACCCATTCACAGATACTTTTTTAATCCTTTTTTACTCAATTTTCTTGACATATAATTAACATAAAACATAATTCAAACATTTTACAGTGCATCGTTTGATGAGCTGTGATGCCCAAATAATTACCACCATGATCCAGAAACAACATTTTTATCACTCCTGAAGTTTCCTTTTGCCTTTTCCCAGCTAAACCTTTCCCACCTGTACCCCTAGCACCAGCTCCCAGGCAAGCACTGATGTGCTTTCTATCATTATAGTTTCATTTTGCCTATTTTAGAATTTCATTTAATGGATCATATGGTACGTATTCTTCATGTCTGGCCTCTTTCATTCATGAGATTCATCCACGTGGTTCCTTTACTAATAGTTCATTCTTTTTTATTGCTGAATACCATTCCATTATATGGATATACCAAAGTATGTTCACCCATTCACTTGTTGATAACTACTCAGGCTGTTTATTGTTTTTTATTCAGATTGATTTTTTAATTTTTTAATTTTAATGTTTTAAATTTAAATTCAAGTTAGTTAACATACCATATAGTACTGTTTTCAGGAGTAGAATTTAGGGATTCATCCCTTACATATAACAGCCAGTGTTCATCACAAGTGCCCTCCTTAATGTCCATTACCCATTTAGCCTATCCCCTCACCAACCTCCCCTCCAGCAAAACTCAGTTGGTTCTCTATAGTTAAGTCTTTTAAGATTTGCTTCCCTCTCTGTTTTTATCTTATTTTATTTTTGCTTCCCTTCCCCTATGTTTATCTGCTTTGTTTCTTAAATTCCATATAGGAGAGAAATCATGTAGTTGTCTTTCTCTGACTGATTTATTTTGCTCAGCATAATATCCTCTAGTTCCATCTACGTTGTTGCAAATGGCAGGATTTCATTCTGTAACGGCTGAATAATATTCCACTGTACGTATGTACCACTTCTTCTTTACCCATTCATTAGTCGATGGACATTGAGATCTGTTGAGAGTGCTGCTATATACACTGGGGTGTGCATGCCCCTTCAAATTAGCCCTTTTGTGTCCTTTGGGTAAATACCTACTAGTGCAATTACTGGATCATAGGGCAGTTCTATTTTTAACTTTTTGAGGAACCTCCACACCACTTTCCAGAGTGGCTGTACCAGTTTGCAATCCCACAAAAATGCAAAAGTGTTTCCCTTTCTCCACATCACCGCCAACATCTGTTATTTCCGGATGTTAATTTTAGCCATTCTGACAGGTGTGAGGTGGTATCCCATCCCAGTTTTGATTTGTATCGCCAAGATGAAGAGCAATATTGAGCACTTTTTTCATGTGTCTTTCAGCCATTTGTATGTCTTCTTTGGAGAAATTTCTGTTCATGTCTTCTGTCTGTTTATTAACTGGATTATTTATTTTGGGGGTGTTGAGTTTGATGAGTTCTTTATAGATTCTGGATACTAGTCCTTTATCTGATACGTCATTCACAGATCTCTACTCCCATTCCATTGGTTGCCTTTAGTTTTGTTGTTTCCTTCACTGTGCAGAAGCTTTTTATCTTGATGAAGTCCCAATATTTCATTTTTGCTCTTGTTTTCCTTGCTTCAGGAGACATGTCTAGCAAGAAGTTGCTGCAGCCAAGCTGGAAGAGGTGGCTGTCCGTGTTCTCCTCTAGGATTTTGATGGTTTCCTGTCTCACACTTAGGTCTTTCATCCATTTGGAATTTACCTTTGTGTATGATGTAAGAAAGTGTTCCAGTTTCATTTTCTGCATGTGGCTGTCCCAGTTCTGCCAACACCATTTGTTGAAGAGGCTTTTTCCCCCCCATTGGATAGTCTTGCCTGTTTTGTCAAAGATTAGTTGACCAGAGTTGGGAGACCAATTCTGCGTTCTTTGGTCTGTTCATTGATCTATGTGTCTGTCCTTCAGGCCAGTACCATACTGTCTTGATGACTACAGCTTTGTAATACAACTTGAAGTCTGGAATTGTGATGCTTCTTACTTTGCTTTTCTTTTTCAATATTACATTGTCTATTCGGAGTCTTTTCTGGTTCCATACAAATGCTAGGGTTATTTGTTCCAGCTCTGTGAAAAAATGCTGGTGCTATTTTGATCAGGATTGCACTGAATATGTAGATTGCTTTGGTCACATAGACATTCTAACAATATTTGTTCTTCCAATCCATAAGGATGGAATGTTTTTCCATTTCTTTGTGTTTTCTTCAATTTCTTGTATCAGCACACAGATATTTTACCTCTTTGGTTAGGTTTATTACTAGTACCTTATGGTTTGGGTGCAATTGTAAATGGGACTAATTATTTGATTTCTCCTTTTACTTCATTATTGGTGTACAGAAATACAAGAGATTTCTGAATGTTGATTTTATATCCTGCAACTTTGCTGATTGCATGCATTAGTTCTAGCAATTTTTTGTGGACTCTTTTGAATTTTCTATATATGGTGTCATGCCATCTGTGAATAGTAAAAGTTTGACTTCTTTAATGATAAGGATGCCTTTTATTTCTTTTTGTTGTCTGACTGCTGAGGCTAGGGCTTCTGGTTCTATGTTGAACAATAATGATGAACATGGACATTCCTGACTTAGGGGAAAAGCTCTCAGTTTTTCCCATTGAGGATGATATTAGCTGTAGCTCTTTCATATATGGCCTTCATGATGTTGAGGTATGTTCCTTCTATCCTTACTTTCTTGAGGGTTTTTAACAAGAAAGGATGTTATATTTTGTCGAATGCTTTTTCTGCATCTATTGAGAGGATCATATGGTTCTTAGCCTTTCTTTTATTAACATGGTATATCATGTTAATTGATTGGCAGATATTGAACTACCCCTGAAGGAATAAATCCCACTTGATCGTGCTGAATAGTTCTTTTACTGTGCTATTGGATTTAATTTCCAATATCTTGTTCAGAATTTTTGCATCCATGTTCATCAGGGATATTGATCTGTAATTCTCCTTTATAGTGGGGTTTTTGTCTGGTTTTGGAATCAAGGTAATGCCAGCCTCACAGAATGAGTTTGGAAGTTTTCATTCTTTTTTGGGGGGGAGGGGGAACGGTTTCAGAAGGATAGGTATTAACTCTTCCTTAAATGTCTGATAGAATTCCCCTGGCAGACCATCCATCCGGCACTGAACTCTTATTTGCTGGGAGATTTTTGATTACTGATTCAATTTCTTTGCTGGTGATGGGGGGGTCTGCTCATATTTTCTATTTCTTCTTGTTTCAGTTTTGGCAGTTTATATGTTTCTAGGAATTTATCCATTTCTTCCAGATTGCCCAATTTGTTGGCATATACTTGATCATAACATTTTCTTAAAATTGCATGTATTTCAGCATGATCTCTCCCCTTTCATTCATGATTTTATTTATTTAGGTCCTTTCTCTTTTCATTTTGGTAAGCCTAATGAGAGGTTCATCAATTTTCTTAACTCTTTCAAAGAACCAGCTCCTACTTTCTTTGGTCTCCTCTACTTTTTATTTTTATTTTTTTAAAATTTTAGTCATTTATTTTACAGAGAGAAAGTGAGAGAGAGAGCACACAAGCAGGGGGAATGGCAGGCAGAGAGAGAAGCAGACTCCTCATTGAGCAGGGAGCCCGATGTGGGACTCGATCCCAGGACCCTGGGATCATGACCTGAGCTGAAGGCAGCTGCTTAACCAACTGAGCCACCCAGATACCCCGGTCTCCTCTCCTTTTAAAAAAATTTCTATATCATTTATCTATGCTCTCATCTTTATTATTTCCCTTCTTCTGCTGGTTTTAGACTTCTTCTTTTTCTATCTCCTTTAGTTGTAAGGTTAGGGTGCATATTTGAGACTTTTCTTGCTTCTTGAGGAAGGCCTGTATTGCTATGTACTTCCCTTTTATGACTGCCTTTGCTGCATCTCAAAGGTTTTGGAGTGCTGTGTTTTCATTTGCCTCCGTGTGTGTGTGTGTGTGTGTGTGTGTGTGTGTGTGTTTTGGTTGTTTTTGGTTTTGGTTTTTTGTTTGTTTGTTTGTTTGTTTGTTTGTTTTAGAGAGGGAGAGAGAGAATCCCAAGCAGATTCTACACCCAGCACAGAGCCCAATGTGGGGCTCAACCTCACAACCCTGATATCATGAACTGAGCCAATTATCAAGAACTGGACATTTAACCAATGGAGCCACCCAGATGCCCCACTTCCATGTATTATTTTTTATTTCTTCTTTAATTTCCTGGTTAACCAATTCATTCTTAAATAATATGTTCTTTACCATGTATTTGTAGTCTTTCCAAATTTTTTGTGGTTGACAACATTTCATAGTGTTGTGGTCTGAAAATATTCATAGTATGATATCAGTCTTTCCCTATTAGTTCTCTGATCCTTTATACCTCTTTTACTGTTTAGTTTTAGAATACCTGAGTATTCTTACCCAGAAAATGTACCTTACTTTTCAAAAGTATCTTACTTTTCTTTTTCTCTATAGACTTGTCCTAGTAGTTATATCTTTAGGTTTTATTTATTTAGCAAGACATTGTTCAAAAGTTTACAGTGTGCATCTTTAACTTATCACAGTATGCTTTCTAAGAATATTATACTAATTTAGATATTATTAAAGAAACTTAAAACATTATACTCTTCCCTTCTTCTGTAGTATATAGTTATGCAATTAGCATAAGTCAGTATAAGTCAATAACATTTTTGTTTACAAAGATTTAGAATCACTTTTTAAAACTGTCCTTGTCTATATGAGTACAAACAAGTCCTCATCTCCGAAAGGGAAGAAAAGATGATAAAAAGATGCATAAAACTACATAATAACTACATATTAAACTTAAAACTATATAATAACTCATCACATATTTTCTTACATTGAAAAACAATCTTTACTTATTTTTTTTTACTTATATTTTAACAAAAAACTTATTTACTTATTAATATTAAATGGAACCAAGATACTATGGAAGATACAAAGATGAATCAGATATAAATCTTGCTTTCAAATAATTTATATCCAATTATGAATGGAAGAAGACACGATTTTTTAAAAAGATTTTATTTATTTATTTTTCAGGGTGGGAGGTGGTGCACAAGCAGGGCAGGGAAGACAGAGGGAGAAGCAGGCTCCCCATCGAGCAGGGAGCCTAACTCAGGACTTAATCCCAGGACTCCGGGATCATGACCCCAGGCGAAGTCAAGACACTTAACCAACTGAGCCACCTAGGTAAAAGACACGATTTTTAAAAGGGCACAATATAATTCAATTTATAATAGACTCATGAGAGGTTCAAAATGCTGTGATAGTTCAAGTAATGGAGAAAAAAATGTTAGGGGCGCCCAGTGGCTCAGTTGTGAAGAGTCTGCCTTCGGCTCAGGTCATGATCCCAGGGTCCTGGGACCGAGTCCCGCATTGGGCTCCTTGCTCGGTGGGAAGCCTGCTTCTCCCTCTCCCTCTGCTTCTGTTCCCTCTCTTGCTGTGTCTGTCTCTGTCAAATACATAAATAAAATCTTAAAAAAAAAAAGAGATAAATCTAGAAGGGACCCCTGAGTTGCCTTTGGGGAAACTAATACTTACCATTTTAATCACCTAAGTACTATGATTAGGATTTTCTTTCAAATATAAAACTGATAAATGCATCCAATGACCAAGAGAGACAAATTAGGAGACTTTAGCAATCCAGAGGAGAGAATCAATGGCAAGCTGAAGCAAGATGGCAAAGAAAACGGGACAAAAATGTAAAGGAGCAAGCAACTGATTTGATGAAAAAATTAACAAAAATGGCTGTGAAGTGACAGTACCCAAATATAAACTGAAGTAACAGAGAAGAAGGAAATTTTCATAGAAAGGTGAGTGTGGAACCATAGTGGTTTGGCAAGTTTAAAATAGCACTGAAGCATCCACATGAACAGTGATTAGGAAGCAGGTGGATACACAGGATTGAATTTTGGAGAAAGTTGGGATTTTATATGTAATTTTACCCAGAGGTCTGTACAGAGATGACAGTGGAAGTTGCTGGATAGGAGGAGATATTTAACAGAGAAAATGTAAGAAGAGGGTGGGCCGAGACAAACGTCGATGACAGGAATGATAACTTAGGACATAAGAACAGAAAGAGAAGCTTAAGAAAAAGACATATGAGAAACCATTAAGAGCTGGGAAAACATCCAGAATAGTGATTTTAAAGGAAGTAGGGGGGAGAAAAGATCTAAAAGAAGGAAAAGTCCCCAACAGTAATGTGACGTCAAAAGAATGAGAATTAAGAAAAACCCTTAATTTGGAGACTGAGAGGTCACTTGTACAAATGACAGCAATCTCAGCAGAAGTATTTGAGGAAGTCAAATTGCGCAGTGTTAGAAAATGAAACCATCAACACAAAACAACTTTTTTTTTTAAAAAAAGAGGTCTGCTAAGCAAAAAACAAAGAAACAAAATGACAGAACTCTAAGCCTAGCTTGAACACATAACCAGGCAAAGAAAAAAAAGAATTACTGGTAAGAGAAGAGGAGAGGGAAGTTGAAAGCCAAGGTTTTTCCAAAGGAAGAGAAGAGAAGCGGAAGAGGGAGTTTCACGCTGAAAACATGTCATTCTTCTGCAATAAGAGAGAAGAAAATGAGGAGTGAAGACAAAAGACAATTAAATGTGATGAGAGAGAAAGCTTTGTAGAGTTCTTGTCTGTTTTCCATCTATTCTGTAAAGCAGTAATGTGAAGAGTGGGGAGACCAACAATGACATAGCAGCAGGAAGTAGTGGTAAGGACCAGCAGGCAGATTGGGCTGCCAGGCCGTGGTGAGGGCGCCTAAGGTCAGATAGCATAATCTGACCTTATAAATAAATAACCGGAACTCCATTTGGAGTAAAAATTCTGGACATCTATCCTTGCAAAACTGTCTACCTCTTTGAAGCTTTGCTAAAATGATGCTAAAGCCTGCCCAGTAAACAAAGAAACTTAAATATCCTTTACTGGAGAAAACTATATAACAAAGTGCCATTTTGCTAATGTCATTCTAAAACTTCTTGCTTTCTAACCAGGATGCTTAAATACTTACCTCATTCAAAATAAACACCTTCTTGTATTTTAAATATTGTTTTCCCTCATGCAAATGAAATAATCTGGAATATTAAAAAGAAGTCACTACAATAAAGGAGTTAAATTTATACAGATAAGTTTATATGTCTGTGTTTAGCAAAACCTTAATTTCTTGGATTATACAAAGTCTTTGTCCTGTCAAAACTTAGAATTTACTTCCCAGTAAAACTTACATTTTACAAGAAATCAAAAAATATGTATTAAGCCTTCTGAACAAATGCTTACCAGAGATGGTTAACCTGCCGAACCTGTGAATAAACATTTCTTTGGTAGCACATGGTGGTATTCACACAACAATTGGGTTTCAAAATATGTTTCTTCAGTGTTATATAAAAACATCCAGTTTGTGTAATGAACAACAATAGTGCCAGTAATCAAAGAAAATCAGGATTGTCAACAATGAGAAATAATGTCTCCTAGCAACCAAGTTTCAATTACTCTTTGTTTGCTAACAAGCCCTGAGATATTTTATGCTGGTAGCTTTATTCCAGAGAGTAACGCCTTATCAAAGACCGTAAGAGACAGCTCTTGTTTTAACCAGCTCTGGTTTCCAATCAAACATCTTGCAATTAATTTTATTAGTGTTTTAGACGTAATTTACTTTGAATAAGCCATAACTATGATTTGTTATTGTCACGTTCTAAAAGAAACTGTAATGTGGAATAATTATTTGTTTAAATAATGGAATCATTGGCATACAGATGATACTCCAACAAAGTAAAAATTTATTATCATTAATAATAAGATTAAACAAAATCATATCCCAGAATAGATCCCAGGAGGACCCTTTAGCTATTTTAGTTGAACTAGAAATAATACTACTAATTAAGATATAACACTGACTGTCATAGCAGTAGTCACAAAGACCATTTACTAGTGCCTAATAAAAACCCTCTACTGCAACATGGATACGGGATGAAAGCATACCCTTGGCTGAAATCAGTCCGCGTTATGAATATTCCCTATCGAACTCTGTGAAAAGTTTTATTCAGGGCATCTGTAGTAATTCCTTTATACCATTTACATTTCATGAATGACCACTGAAACTGAGCTGTTTCAGCTATACTCCCTCTGCATTTTGTGGGTGGGACTTTTACCTCTTGCTTCTTTACATAGAGACAACCCAGACCAAGGAGCTCAGTTTGCGAGCGGGATTGGGGCTGCACTGCTGGTGCTCCAACAACTATTTCTCTCACTGCCGGATTTTAGCAATCCATCTCATCTGAACTGGGAAGAGACTCATGGGATAGAGCACCCTTCAAAACACACGCATACACGCATTACCAAGGCCTGGAAGATAATAGTCAAAATCTGTTATCAAAATAGCCACAGCTGTAGTTGTGTTGCTACGCCAAAATGTATTCAGACTGGTCATCTGGAGATATACTTCTGTTTAATACTATCTCACTTTTTACTGAGTGGCATTGGTATTATTTAGGAAAGGACATTCTATGTTTTCAATCTGATTCTAGGGCCATTTGGTGCTATTCAAATTAGCTTTTGTAAATATTTTGTAGTAATCTACCTATTACTTACATTATCATTTAGCTAAAGCTGAAAAATGAGTGATCCAATTTAAACTTACCTCAATAATTACTTGTGTAAGTGAATAAAATTATCAAACTGGAATGCAATAATTTCTGCCTAAATGTCTTTATCATAATTACAGTAAAAGAAATTTTTAAGATTCTTTCTTACTTTGATTGCTTTCTTTGGCTAAAAATATCAAAATCTCTCCTATTTTATAAATGTCCGAATATAAATATGTTCTTCCATGTCTTAACTATATGTTTGGTTTTTGGCTTCATATTAATTTGCAAACAAGGGCAACAAATCATAGATCTTACGACAGTATTTTAGCCTGCTCTTAGCACTAAGTTCCACACACGCCAAGACGGAACTATTGCATACAGAGTCACATAAGCACAATAATAAGGGAGGTTACCTGTAGAAAATCATGAGATTGTCTATGTAGTAGGATGTCAACTGACTGTTTTTTATATTATTATTATTATGGACTATAATGAATCCTATCATGCAGAATACATTTTTTCAAAACAACTACATTTTCTGGCAAACAAAACTATTTTTCTATAATCAGTAAAGAAGATTTAATCAGAAAACAAGGATTTCAATAAAATGCCATTTTCAGAAGAAAGTCATACTTTACTATGTCCAAATGTCGTTCTTGCAGGGGATACTAAAAAAAGATCAGCTACAGTCTGCTTTTGAACAATGAGTCAGAGTGAGATTCTGAGCGTGCAAATGCATCATCTTTTGGAGGCAATCCCATAGCCACCATTTTTACGGTTTTAATGTGAAGCTTTGCAAAAATATTTGCCAGCTGACCATGACGAATACAAAATGATTTGTCTCCCCATCCTTGAAACAGTAAACAAATGTGAAAAGAAACTTTTTTTAAATACTTACACAAAACAGGAAAACACTAGTCATAAGAATCAAAGTCAAGAGACCTGTATTCTGAACCTAGTAGAACTGAGTCTTAGGTAAACTGTGTAACTTTTTTGGGTCTTGACTGTCATACTACCAGTGTGTATGTGTGTGTGTGTGTGTGTGTGTGTGTGTGCGTGTGTGTGTATTTAAAACTAGATTTTTGAAGTATGCCTTTTAATTTCTCACAGACTTGGAAATAATGTTTGAAGATAGGGGCCAGGAAGAGAACCATCATTGTGATAGTGAATGCTGAATATCCCGCTGGCAGAAGTAGGGTATTCACAAATGTGCCTCTGAGTAAGACAGAAATGCCTTCATTTGCAATCTTTTCTTTCTACTGGGAATTCTGGTAAATATGGAAATCACTACTCTAGGTACTCCACTGGCCTGAAATTTTTTTTACTCTCTATATAAACTAATAAGTTCCTCATTGTGCAGATTTATACATAAATATGTGCACAGGCCAGAGTGTAAAACAAATTTCTGCTGGGAAACAAGTACATAGTGTAGACTCAGCACACTAGGCTGCTTTCCAGAGTCCCACCGTTCTGCTTTTGAACCATTACCAATGCCTTTCAGCAGTGCTGTCAACAGAGCTCAGATAGGGTCTTGAACTCCGGAGAATGAATGAGATATGCCAAATGAAGCATAATTACTTTATTGACGTCATTCAGCTTTCAACTCACATTTAATGGGGGAGCTTCTACTGCTTGAAACAGTGGGCCGTTTGTAGCACATTATGCAAATGATAAGACTAATCTTTTGCATTATACATAAGAGCTGCTTATTGTGCATTAACTAATTTATCTGACTACGCAGGGGCTATGAATGCTGATTTTTATTAAGCTCTTCATTAAGTGAAAACGTAGGCATGGCGAGTGCATATATTAGCATGTGCCTGTTTTATGTGGGTGAATAAATACATACACACATCCAGTTACCAAATGACATTCTTCTGGTGGTAGAAACCATCAAGTATGATATTTTTGTCAATCAAATCAGTAAGATGAGAAAGTGAGAATTAAATAATCAGAGGCAAAGACCCCTGTATTGTTAATATTCATCATACTTATTTTTATCATGGTCATGAAATTGCTTTTTATAAAAGACAGAATGTGTAGTCTAAAGTCAATAGTTTAAATTTTACATAAGTATCCTAGTGACTATTTTTGTGATTATCATAAAAAGCAAATGAAGAACAAGTGAACACAAAGTCTAATTAAAGCAGTCACTTCAGTTTTAAGCTAAGTTTATTCATTTGAGAACACAGGGAAAAGGATCAAAATGATATTTTATTAAATATGCACAAATTAATTTGGTTTCAAACTAGGCACAGGCATGTCTAGACAGACATGTGAATAATGTTTTATATAATGCTCCAATAAGAAGCACATTTCATTAAGGCACACGTCTGAAGCCAACACTCTCTCCACATAGACCCTGCTCTTCTCAGCAAGTTGTTTAGAACGTGACCACGGAGTTGCATAAGAGATACCAAAAATATCACACATTTTATTTTCTTGATGAAATTTATATAGATTTGATTTATTTTAATCAGCAATGTATACAGGGAAAAAACTATCTGCCAATAATTGCAAGTATTTTGAGTTTATTACTTTAAAAATATTTTAACAATGCAGTTAATAGCTCATGAAGGGGTGAGTCAGTTATTACTTTTATAACTAATTTTCAAGGTGAAAAGGCTAGAGGAAGCTAAATGAGCCTCTTACTTTGAAGATTCTAAATAGCAACAGTGACCAGTTCAACATATGTGGAGGAGCAGAGAAACATCAGACCCTTTCTGACTTCAAAATTGAGTTCCGAATTTTAGTTCATTAAAATTAATGACCGATTACTGCGTATCATGCATGAAACAGCTCATTCCTTTATCAGCCAGGTAAACTAAAACACATATTACTCTACATGACACAAAACCAGCCCTGGGATTTGGCCATGAGCCCAACTTAACTGCAGACTGTTTATTAAATTATTAAAATTTATGGGTTGATAGCACTCTCAACCAATTTATTATAGCTGTAAACCATTTTTAAGTTTTGAAAACACAATAAAGTTGATTTAATAATCCCCCTAATCTTATACACAACTTCCTCCAGAATTTTCTTCAATTATGGCTCATAAATTACAATTTATTGTGTATTAGAGAAACGCTAAAAAACAAATACTTCATAAGAATTTCATCAGATTCGTTTATTCTGAAACATTTGCCAGGAAGCATAACAAATTCACATGTGACCCCTGCACTCAGAAGAGCTGAAGTTCAAATCAAAGCCACAATGGAGAGTTCCTGTGCCAAAGATAATAACAAAAATCTTCCCTTAACTTGAGCCAGGAACTTGATTTTAATGAATGCAAGGGTAAAGAGGTCAGGAAAAGGAGAGAGAGGCCGTTCTAGAAGAAATTCTTGCCACTCTTAAAACAGCTTGAATTGCAAAGCACACAGATAGTCACCTCACCTCTTTGTAGGACTTTGTTAGAGAACAAGCAAGTGAAAAGAGGAACCACAAAGAGACAGTAATTATGAACATACACTGTATTTTTCTTAGGGGCAGTAGGTCATCAGTGTAGGCAAATTCACCTAGATTTAATGACTTTTAAGTGAACATTCCATACTTTTTAAAAATAGAATTGACAGGAGTTTAGGCGAACAATTCCTAATGGTGGAATAATTTAGAATCTGTTTCATATTTTATACTGACTTGATTAGGGCAGAATTTTCTGCTGGATTGAGAGGGTCCTGTGACTTCTATAACTGTTTTCGAAACTGAAATGGAATTTGAGGGGGAAGTATCAGGGCTCTTTTAATGGAACAAAAAGAAAATATATGCATAATAGCTTCCCAGGTTGTACGGGGAAAGAGGGACATTACTATGCCCAGAGCACCGGCAATGAGCAATGAGAAAAAATACTGCATTGACGTTCCTTAAAAATTTGGTTTCTGTCCTCATACTCACTTTAGGGGGTTGGAGGCTGAAATTCCTATTCAAGTAAGCCTATCACTGATATAAAGTATGGTTAATCTGCAGCAAGTGATATCCTCAGCTTGCAGAACCAGACACTAGAGTGGAGCTGGCCCTGAGAAAAACTCTGAGGGGCAGAGGATTTCTTATTAAATGATATTGCTTTCTACTTGGGACTGCACAGAATCTATCTGCTTCAAAATGAGCAAGATCTAGGGGCGCCTGGGTGGCTCAGTGGGTTAAAGCCTCTGCCTTCAGCTCAGGTCATGATCCCAGGGTCCTGGGATCGAGCCCCACGTCGGGCTCTCTGCTCGGCAGGGAGCCTGCTTCCCCCCCCGCCTCTGCCTGCCTCTCTGCCTACTTGTGATCTCTGTCAAATAAATAAATAAAATCTTAAAAAAAAAAAAGAGCAAGATCCTTCATGGGACTCAAGGGCAATGAGGAATGAGAGTTGACACAATCAATGACTTAGTCATACCAGAGAGGCCTTAACATGATGAAGACCAGGATGGGCCATCAGCGTCAGTTTAAAGTCAGAACTCCATGAAAGACTAACTTGGGCTCTCATTTCCCTCTTTTCCTCTTATTTATTTTGCCCTGGAGGGCGTGGTACTGTTAATATATGACTATGATAAATGTCATTAGATGAGCATTCTCTATTCTCTTTCTTATGGGTGCACATGGCTATCTGTGTCCATATTAAATGACTCACCCCCACCTCTGCCCATCTTGGCCACAGTAACCTCGGTAGACACCTTAGCTGACTTTGGGCCAAATTCCTCTCCCTGAAATATTAAGCCAATTAAGTCTATATAGCTTAGCTGAAATATCCTGCAGACCAGACTGAGGGTACAATTTTGTAGTGACTATGATGCCCAAGAGTACAGAAAGATAATTCACAGAGGAAGAAGCACAGAATGGAGTTATAGAGACAAGCACGGATAAGAAAATATAAGGCCATATAGAGAGTTAAGGAAGTTGTTGCCTTCTTTTTTTCCTATGACTTTAACACTTTCTGTGAGGTCTACATATATTTCTTTTTTTTTTTTTTTCAGTGTTCCAAGATTCATTGTTTATGCACCACACCCAGTGCTCCAAGCAATACGTGCCCTCATTGATATCCACCACCAGGTTCACCCAGCCGCTCACTCCCTCCCCACCCAAACCTTCAGTTTTTTTCTCAAAGTCCACAGTCTCTCATGGTTTGTCTCCCCCTCCAATTTCCCCCAAATCACTTTTCCTTTCCTTCTCCTAAAGTCCTCCATGTTATTCCTTATGCTCCACAAGTAAGTGTAACCATATGATAACTGATTCTCTCTGGTTGACTTATTTCACTCAGCATACTCTCCTCTAGTCCCATCCATGTTGATACAAAAGTTGGGTATTAATCCTTTCTGATGGAGGCATAATACTCCATTGTATATATGGACCATATCTTCTTTATCCATCTGTCTGTTGAAGGGCATCTTTGATCTTTCCACAGTTTGATGACTGTGGTCATTGCTGCTGTGAACCCTGGGGTACAGATGGCCCTTCTTTTCACCACATCTGTATCTTTGGGATAAATACCTAGTAGTGCAATTGCAGGGTCAGAGGGAAGCTCTATTTTTACTTTCTTAAGGAATCTCCACACTGTTTTCCAAAGTGGCTGCACCAACTTGCATTCCCACCAACAGTGTAAGAGGGTTCCCCTTTCTCCACATCCTCTCCAACAC
>PISX010026587.1:0-24271 GCA_004024625.1 Mellivora capensis | reverse complement strand
TAAAGATTTTATTTATTTATTTATTTGACAGAGAGAGAGAGATCACAAGTAGGCAGAGAGGCAGGCAGAGAGAGAGAGGGGGAAGCAGGCTCCCCGCCGAGCAGAGAGCCCGATGTGGGACTCGATCCCAGGACCCTGAGATCATGACCTGAGCCGAAGGCAGCGGCTTAACCCACTGAGCCACCCAGGCGCCCCCAACAGTACATTTAAAGGATTATCCACCATGACCAGGTAGGATGTCTCCTGGGATGCAAGGGTGGCTCAACATTTGCAAATCAATTGGTGTGACAGAACATATTAGTAAGAGGAGAGAGAAGAAACACATGATCCTCTCAAATGATGCAGAAAAAGCATTTAACCAAATACAGCATTCTTTCCTGATTAAAACTCTTCAGAGTATAGGAACATAGGGAACATTCCTCAATATCATAAAAGCCATCTATGAAAAGCTCACAGCGAATATCATTCTCAATGGTGAAAACCTGAGAGCCTTTCCCTTAAGATCAGGAACACGACAAGGATGCCCACTCTCATCAATATTGTTCAATATAGTACTAGAAGTCCTAGCAACAGCAATCAGACAACAAAAAGAAATAAAAGGTACTCAAATTGGCAAAGAAGAAGTCAAACTCTCTCTCTTCACGGATGACATGATACATTATGTGGAAAACTCAAAGACTTCACCCTGAAGTTACTAGGCTTCAAACATCAATTCAGCAACATGGCAAGATACAAAATCAATGCACAGAAATCAGTTGCATTTCTATATACTAGCAATGTAACTGAAGGAAGAGAAATTAAGGAAACTATTCCATTTATAATAGCAACAAAATCCACAAGATACCTAGGAATAAACCTAACCCAAAAAGTGAAAGATCTATACTCTAGAAACTACAGAACACTGATGAAAGAAATGGAGGAAGACACAAAGAGAAGGAAAAACACTCCATGCTCAAGAATTGGAAGAATAAACATCATTAAAATGTCAATACTGCCCAGAGCAATCTACACTTTCAATGCAATCCCAATCAAAACACCAATGGGATATGGTCCATCTCTGTATCTTTGGGTAAATATGCAGGAGTGCAATTGCCAGGTCATAGGATAGCTCTATTTTTAATTTTTTGAGGAATCACCACTCTGTTTTCCATAGTGGATGTACCAACTTGCATTCCTACCAACAGAGTAAGAGGGTTCCCCTTTCTCTATATCCTCTCCAACATTTGTTGTTTCCTGCCTCGTTATTCTTTGCCAATATTCATAGCAGCAATGTCCACAATAGCTAAACTATGGAAAGAGCACTTCAACAGATGAATGGATAAAGAATATGTGGTCCATATATACAATGGAATATTACTCAGCCATCAGAAAGGATGAATATCCAACTTTTGTATCAACATGGACGGGACTGGAGATTATGCTGAGTGAAATAAGTCAAGCAGAGAAAGGCAACTATCACAATTATCATTTGTGGAACATAAGGAATAACATGGAGGATGTTAGGAGAAGGAAAGGAAAAATAAGTTGGGGGAAATCAGAGGGGGAGATGAACCATGAAGGACTGTGGACTCTGAGAAACAAACTGAGGATTTTGGAGGGGAGAGGGATGGGAGGTCGGGTGAAGCTGGTGAGGGGTATTATGTAGAGCATGTATTGCATGGAGCACTGGGAGTGGTGCATAAACAATGATTTCTGGAACACGGAAGGGAAATTTTAAAAATAAATAATTTTTTTTTTAAAAATCAAGTTTTTTATATTACGAAGATGGTGGAGAAGTAAGACACTGAGATCACATCAGGTCTCAGGAGATCAGCTATATAGCTTATCAAACCATCCCAAAAAAACCTACAAATCCAACAGGAGATTGAAGAGAAGAGCAACAATTCTAGAAACAGAAAATCAACCACTTTCTGAACGGTAGGATGGCAGAGAAGTGAATCCAAAGCGACAGGAAGATAGACCACGGGGGGAGGGGCAAGCTCCCAGCAAGTGGCTGAGCAATGGAGCACAAAATCAGAACTTTTAAAAGTCTGCTCCACTGAGGGAAATCACTCCAGAGGCTAAGCCAGGGTGAAGCCCATGCAGGGACAGCGTGGCCTCAGGTCCTGCGGGGTCACAGAAAGATTGGAGCTGTCTAAGTGTCACAGAGCTCACAGGCATTAGAGCAGGGAAGCTGGCTACAGATACAGAGCTGAGGAGTGAGCTCTCAACTCGGGGTTACCTTACCGTGATCCAAGGCACAGGCCACTGCTCTGTGAGTGGGGACCCCACAAGACCCACAGAGACTCCCCATGTAAGAGCTCAAGGATCTGTGGCTCCAGGCGGGGCTGTGTGCCAGAGTCAGAGATGCTCAGTCACAGGCCAGGTGAGCTCAGAGTGTGGCCGGAGACCAGGAAGATGGGAGGGATTGAGCACTTTTCTCTGAGGACGCACTGAGGAGGGGCCCAGAGCTCTCAGCATCTCTGGGCCAGAGATTGGCCACCATTTTCATTCCTGTCCTCTAAAACTCTACGGAAAGTGTTCAGGGAACAAAAGCTCCTAAAAGTGAACCCAGGCGGTTAACTTAGCCTGGCCCCTGGTAAGGGTGGTGCAATTCCACCTTAGGCAAAGACACTTGAGAATCATTACAAGAGGCCCCTCCCCCAGAAGATCAGCAAGAAATCCAGCTATGACCAAGTTCACTTACCAAGGAGAATAGTAGAATTTCAGAGGAGGAGAAAGCAAAGCATGGAATTCATGGCTTTCTCTCCATGATTCTTTAGTCTTGCAAAGTTAATTAATTTTTTAATTTTATTTTTTTCTTCTGCTAAATTTTTTCTTAACTTTTACCCTTTCCTCTTTTAACGTTTTTTAACTAGTTTATCTTAACAATACCTTTCATTTAAAAAAATCTTTTTTGAACCTTCACTATTATAGTCATATTTTATCCTTCATTGTATCTAACTTTATTTTTTGTATACACATAGGATTTTTTCTTCTAAAAAAATTTGGGGTACAACTTCTTCTAATAGATCAAAATACACCTTAAATCTAGCACAGAGCTTTGTTCTAGTTTCCAGCCTGAGCAAATTCTCTCTACTTTCTTTTTCTTTATTCTCCCAACCAACTTATCTTACCAACTCCTCTTTAGAAATTAAAAAAAAAAAATTTCATCCTTATATTCATATTCCATCCTTTCATTGTGTTTACCCTTATATATGTTTTTCATTCTTTAAAATTTTGGGAGGTACTCTTCTAAGAGACCAAAATACTCCCAAAATTAAGTGGGTGACCCTGTTCTATTCACCAGTCTAATATATATTTTTTTCTTCTTTATATTTTTTCCTTTTTTTTCTCTTTTTAATTTTTTTTCTGAACTTCTTTTTACCCCTTTTCTTCCCCCCACAATTTGGGGTCTCTTCTGATTTGATGAAAGCATATTTTCCTGGGGTCTTTGCCACCCTTTTAGTATTTAATTCACTCCTTCATATATTCTTATCTGGATAAAATAACAAGGGAGAAAAACTCACCACAAAAAAAGAACAAGAGGCAGTACCAAAGGCTAGGGACCTAATCAATACGGACATTGGTAATATGTCAGATCTAGAGTTCAGAATGACGATTCTCAAGGTGCTAGCCAGGCTTGAAAAAGGCATGGAAGATATTAGAGAAACCCTGTCTGGAGAAATAAAAGCCCTCTCTGGAGAAATAAAAGAACTAAAATCTAACCAAGTTGAAATTTAAAAAGCTATTAAAGAGGTGCACTCAAAAATGGAGGCTCTTACTGCTAGGTAAATGAGGCAGAAGAATTAGTGATACAGAAGACCAAATGACAGAGAATAAAGAAGCTGAGCAAAAGATAGACAAACAACTACTGGACCATGAGGGGAGAATTCGAGAGATAAGTGATACCATAAGACAAAACAACATTAGAAAAATTGGGATTCCAGAAGGAGAAGAAAGGGGGAGGGGAGCAGGAGGTATAATGGAGAGAATTTATCATAGAGAATTTCCCTAATATGGCAAAGGGAACAAGCATCAAAATCCAGGAGGCACAGAGAAACCCCCTCAAAATCAATAAGAATAGGTCCACACCCTGTCACCTCATAGTAAAATTTACAAGTCTTAGCGACAAAGAGAAAATCCTGAAAGCAGCCCAGGACAAGAAGTCTGTAATATACAATGGTCAAAATATTAGATTGGCAACAGACTTATCCACAGAGACCTGGCAGGCCAGAAAGAACTGGCATGATATATTCAGAGCACTAAATGAGAAAAACATGCAGAATACTATATCCAGCTAGGCTATCATCGAAAATAGGAGAGATAAAAACTCTTCCAGGACAAACAAAAACTAAAATAATTTGTAAACACCAAACCAGCTCTACAGGAAATATTGAAAGGGGTCCTCTAAGCAAAGAGAGACCCTAAAAGTAGTAGACCAGAAAGGAACAGAGACAATATACAGTAATAGTCACCTTACAGGCAATACAATGGCACTAAATTCATAACTTTCAATAGTCACCCTGAATGTAAATGGGCTAAATGCCCCAATGAAAAGACACAGGGTATCAGAATGGATAAAAAAAACAAAACCCATCAATATGATGTCTACAAGAAACTCATTGTAGACCCAAGGACACCTCCAGATTGAAAGTGAGGGGGTGGAAAATAATATACAATATTAATGGACATTAAAAGAAAGCTGGGGTGGCAATTCTTATATCAGATAAATTAGATTTTAAGCCAAAGACTATAATAAGAGATGAGGAAGGACACTCTATTATACTCAAAGAGTCTGTCTGACAAGAAGATCTAACAATTTTAAATATCTATGCCCCTAACATGGGAGCAGCCAACTATATAAACCAATTAATAACAAAATCAAAGAAACACATTGACAATAATACAATAATAGTAGGGGACTTTAACACTCCCCTCACTGAAATGGACAGATCATCCAAGCAAAAGATCAACAAGGAAATAAAGGCCTTAAATGACACACTGAACGAGATGGACATCACAGATATACAGAACATTCCATCCCAAAGCAACAGAATACACATTCTTCTCTAGTGCACATGGAACATTCTCCAGAATAGATCACATCCTGGGTCATAAATCAGGTCTCAACCGATATCAAAAGATTGGGATCATTCCTGCATATTTTCAGACCACAATGCTCCACACATGAAAATAGCCTCAAATGGATGAAGGACCTCAGTGTGAGAAAGGAATCCATCAAATCCTTGAGGTGAGGGACATCTGGGTGGCTCAGTTGGTTAAGCGGCTGCCTTCAGCTCAGGTCATGATCCCAGCATCCTGGGATCGAGTCCCACATCAGGCTCCTTGCTTGGCAGGGAGCCTGCTTCTCCCTCTACCTCTGCCTACCACTCTGTCTGCCTGAGCTTGTGCGCTCTCTCTCGCTCTCTCTCTCTCTCTCTAACAAATAAATAAATAAAATCTTTTAAAAAACAACAACAACAACAAAATCCTTGAGGAGAACAAGGGCAGCGACCTCTTCAACCTCAGCCTCATTAACTTCTTCCTAGGAACATCGCCAAATGCAAGGGAAGCAAGGGCAAAAATGAACTATTGGGACTTCATCAAGATCAAAACCTTTTGCACAGCAAAGGAAACAGTTAACAAAACCAAAAGACAACTGACAGAATGGGAGACGATATTTGCAAATGACATTTAGATAAAGGTCTAGTATCCAAAATCTAGAAAGAACATATTAAGCTCAACACCCAAAGAACAAATAATCCAATCAAGAAATGGGCAGAGGAAATCAACAGACATTTCTGCAAAGAAGACATCCAGATGGCCAACAGACACATGAAAAAGTGCTCCACATCACTCGGCATCAGGGAAATACAAGTCAAAACCACAATGAGATCCCACCTCACACCAGTCAGAATGGCTAAAATTAACAAGTCAGGAAGTGACAGATGTTGGCGAGGATATGAGAAAGGGGAACCCTCCTACACTGTTGGTGGGAATGCAAGCTGGTGCAGCCACTCTGGAAAACAGCATGGAGGTTCCTCAAAAAGGTGAAAATAGGGACGCCTGGGTGGCTCAGTGGGTTAAAGCCTCTGCCTTTGGATCAGGTCATGATCCCAGGGTCCTGAGATCGAGTCCCACGTCGGGCTCTCTGCTCAGCAGGGAGCCTGCTTCCCCCTCCCTCTCTCTGCCTGCCTCTCTGCCTACTTGTGATCTCTGTCTGTCAAATAAATAAATAAAATATTTTTTTTAAAAAGGTGAAAATAGAGCTACCCTACGACCCAGCAATCGCACTACTGGGTATTTACCCTAAAGATACAAAGGTAGTGATCTGATGGGGCACGTGCACCCGAATGTTTATACCAGCAATGTCCACAATAGCCAAACTATGGAAAGAACATAGATGTCCATCAACAGATGAATGGATAATAAAGATGTGGTATATATACACAATGGAATACTATGCAGCCATCAAAAGAAATGAAATCTTGCCATTGTGACAATGTGGATGGAACTAGAGGGTATTATGCTGAGCGAAATAAGTCAATCAGAGAAAGACAACTATCATATGATCTCCCTGATATAAGGAAGTGGAGATGCATGTGGGGGGGTTGGGGGGTAGGAAAAGAATAAATGAAACAAGATGGTATCAGGAGGGAGACAAATCATCAGAGACTCTTAATCTCACAAAACAAACTGAGGTTTGCTGGGGGGAGGGGAGGTAGGGAGAGGGTGGTGGGTTTATGGACACTGGGGAGGGTATGTGCTATGGTGAGTCCTGTGAAGTGTGTAAACCAGGCAATTCACAGACCTGTACACCTGGGGCTAATAATACATTATATGTTTATTTTGTGCAAGTACTACCACAGTCTTCTTCTTTAAAGATTTTATTTATTTATTTATTTATTTATTTGAGAGAGAAAGCATGGGCACAAGCGATGGGAGGAGCAGAGGGAGAGGAAGAGGGGATCTGAAGCAGACTCCCTCCTGAGCAGGGAGCCTAACGGGACACAGGGCTCCACCCCAGGACTGCAAGATCATGACCTGAGCCAAAACTAAGAGTCTGATGCTTAACTAACTGAGGCCATCCAGGCACCACCTATTACCATAGATTTAGAGCATTATCATCCCTCCTAGAAGAAACACTATAGCCATTAGCTGTCCTTCCTCTTTATCTCCCATATCCCTTCTTCTCCATCTACAGTTCTAAGCAGCCACTCATCTCTTTTCAGTTCCTATAGCTTTGCCTCTTCTAGACATTTCATATAAATGCAGTCATGCACTGTGTGGTCTTTTTTGACTGGCTTCTTCCAGGTGGTGTAATGTGTTCATAGTTCATTACTTTCATTTAGTACTTAATTACTTTCATTTGTAAAATGAGATTTCATTAGGTGGTAGATAAACCACATATTATTTATTTGTTGATCAATTAATGGGCATTTGGATAATTTCCACATTTTAGCTATTATGAATAATGCTGCTGTGAAAATCCATATGCAAGTTTTTGTGTGGAAATATGTTTCATTTCTCTTGGATATATACCTAGGGTGGAATTGCTGTTTCGTGTGATAATTCTATGTTTAGCTCTTTAAGGAGCTGCCAAACTGTTTTTCCAGAACAGCTGCATCATCGTACACTCCCTCCAGCAATATGTAAGGGCTCTGCTTTTTCCACATCTTTAACCACCCTTGTTATTTTCTGGCTTTTTGACTATAGCTGCCTCAGCCAGCATGAAGAGGTGCCTCTACCTGCTTCTCATTTCATGATGACATTGATCATCTTTTCATGTGTTTACCTGCCAGTTGTATCTTTTGGGGGGAAAGGTCTATTTAAAACTTAGAGCAATTTTAATTAGGTTATTTGTCTTTTTATTAATGAGTTGAAAAAAATCTTTATGTGTTGCCAAACAGTATTTTTAATATGATGTGCATATATACACAAAGCAAAGCACAGGATTGTGACACTAATTTGAGGCTCGTGAGAACTCCAAAGCACATGAGCCTGAAACAACTGGATAATTGAAGACCAACCAAGATTCAGTTGTCCACTTCATTTTGCATTTATGTATCTTTGGTTTTTGTTGCTTTTTTCTCCTTCACTGAAACTAACACTTCTGTTTTGGGGGGAATTTAATTTCTATAAGCATGGTCCGTTAGCAGATTTCTGTGAAACATACTTTATAAATTAAAAGATTTAATAATAAACTTTTTGATAGCCAAAAAAAGTTATAAAAAAAATAAAATAAAAATCAAGTTATATTACAAAGCTGTAGACATCAAAACAGCATGGTAATGGCACAAAAACAGACACATGGATCAATGGAATGGAATAAAGAACCCAGAAATAAACCCACAACTCTATGGTCAATTAATCTTTGACAAAGCAGGAAAGAATATCCAATGAAAAAAAAGACAGTCTCTTCAACAAATGGTGTTGGGAAAACTGGATAGCAATATGCAGAAAAATGAAAGTGGGCCATTTCCTTACACCATACACAAAAATAAATTCAAAATGGATTAAGTACCTAAATATGAGACAGGAAACCATAAAAATCCTAGACAAGAGCACAGGTGGTAATTTCTTTGATATTAGTTCTACCAATATTTGTCTAAATATGTCTCCTGAGCTAAAGCAAATAATAGCAAAAATAAACTGTTGAGACTACATCAAGATAAAAAAAAAAGTTCTACACAGCAAAGGAAAAAATCAACAAAACAAAAAGACAACCAACAGAATGGGAGAATATATTTGCAAATGGCATATCTGATTAAGGTCTAGTATCCAAAATCAATAAAGAACTTATCGAACTCAGTATCTAGAAAACAAAAAGTCCAGTTAAGAAATGGGCAGAAGAAATGAATAGATATTTCTCCATAAAGATGTACAGATGGATAACAGACTTATAAAAACATGCTCAACATCACTCATAATCAAAACCACAATGAGATATCACCTCACACTGGTCAGAATCACTACATTTAATAACTCAGGAACAACAGATGTTAGTGAGGACACAGTAAAAGGGAAGCCCTCTTACACTGTTGGTGGGAATGCAAACTGGTACAGCCAATATAGAAAACTGTATGGAGGTTCCTCAAAAAGGTAAAAATAGATCTACCCTATGATCCAGTAATGACACACTATTTTTCCTAAAAAAAAAAAAAAATACAAAAACACTAATTCAAGGAATACATGTATCCTGATGTTTATAGCAGCATTATCTACAATAGCCAAAAAGGAAACAACTTAATTGTCCATCAACAGATGAATGGATAAAGAATATGTAGTGTATATTTACAATGGAATATTGCTCAGCCTTCAAAAAGAATGAAATCATGCCATTTGCAATGACATGGATGGAACTCGAAGGCATCATGCTAAGTTAAGTCAGAGAAAGACAAATACCTTATGATTTCACTCACATGTGGAGTTTTTAAGAAACTAAAAAAGTGAGCCAAGGGGAAAAAGAGAGAGAAACAAACCAAGAAGCAAACTCTTTTTTAAAGATTTTATTTATTTGAGAGAGAGAGAGTGAACAAGTGAGAGAGAGAGGGTTCTAGTGGGGGCAGGAAAGCAGAGAGAGAATCAGACTCCCAGCTGCACAGGGAGCCCAACACAGGTCTCCATCCCCAGACTCTGGGATCATGACCTGAGCCAGAGGCATATGTTTAACCAACTGAGCCACCCAGGTGCCCATGAAACAGACTCTTAACTATAGAGAACAAACTAATGGTCACCAGAGAAGGGGTGGGTGGGGGATGGGTGGACTAGGTGGTGGGAATTAAGAAGCATATTTGGTCATGATGAGAACAGGGTGATCTATGGAAGTGATGAATCACTATGTTGTACACCTGAAACTAATAATACTCTGTGTGTTAACTGTATTGGTATTAAAAATAAAAGTTAAATTAAAAATGTCTTTACTAGTCATAGAGCACAGTGAATATTTATATGTGGAATATGTGTTACACAATTTACACTTCTGAATGTGCTCTAAAATTTTGAGAAAAAGGAGGTGGTACAGGTCATTGAAACAAAGTTGGCAAATACAGATACTGAAGCTGTATGATTGCTACATGGGGTTGCTATAATTTTCTCTCTACTTTCATATGTTTGAAATTGTCTACAATAAAAAAATTAAATAGAAATAAGTAAAATACATTCATCTTTAAGTTTTAAAAAATATTAGAGATTCTTAGACCAGGCAATTGAAGTTCTAAAGATTTGTTGTAGTAAAATCTGGATGTAAACTATGTTTGTATGGTGAATGAATTGCAAATAACTAAAAAGATTCCACAATAGAACATTATTTAAGCAAATCATTTTTAGCCATTCTAAAAAACCCAAAAGAATACATAAGTACATACTTCCTGAAATAGAAAGATGTTTGAGACATAGTGTCCAGTGTAAAACCAGACTACAAAGTTTCACAATCCACACACAATACTAGTAGCCATTATTTCCAGGTCAGCTTTCTGTTGTTACTTTTGTGTATCTATTTTCTCTATTAAATATACATAGCCTATTTTTAAAAGAATAAAAGATAAAAGCAAATTTTAAGTTAGCACTTGAAATTTTTTTATTGTTTTTAGAGTAACTATAGAATATTTTACAAAGGGAAATGTCAAAATAGAACAAAGTTCTTCCTCCCCAATCAGTCAGTCCTGAAAGAAACCCCAGTGGAGACATCCAAAGTCCAAATAAAATCTTCACCACCATCCTCCTTCAATTAGGTGTTTCAATGTGCTTAATACACAGAAGCCTCTGCAGTGCATGATGAATCTCCTTATTCCTCAGGGTGTAGATCACAGGATTGAGAAGAGGTGTGACCACAGTGTAGAGCAGAGCAAAGACCTTGGAGAGGAGTGCGGAGTGGACGGCAGAGCGTGCAATGTACAAGACCATGAGAGTTCCATAGAAGGTGGACACTACTGCCAGGTGGGAGGAACAAGTGGAGAAAGCCCTCCGCCTCTGGGCCCCCACAGGGACTCTTAGCACAACTACCACAATCCGGGCATAGGATGTCAGAATCAGTCCAAAGGGGATAGTGAGGCAGACCACAGAGAGAACAAATGTTGTCATCTGGGCAATGGTGGGATCTGAGCAGGCCAGGCCCATCAAAGGCATGAAGTCACAGTAAAAGTGGTCAATCTGGCTGGGGCCACAGAACTTCAGTTGGCCCATTAGGGCCACAACCAATCCATCCACCATGAAGCCAGAGAGCCAAGCTATGAGCACCAGTCCCAAGCACCCTCTGGGCCCCATCAGAAGGGGATAGTGGAGTGGATAGCAGATCGCCAGGTATCGATCATAGGCCATGATGGCCAGCATGAAGCATTCAGCTGTGGCTAGAGAACCAAAGATAAAGAACTGCAGCAGGCATCCAGCCACAGAGATGGCTGCCTCCTGCAAGAAGCCCTGCAGCATTTTTGGCACCACTGTGGAGGTGTAGAAGATCTCCAGGAAGGACAGGTTAGCCAGGAAGATATACATGGGTGTGTGGAGTCTCTGTGAGCTAACCACCACCACAATGATTAGCACATTCCCCATGACAGTGAAGATGTAGATGACAGTGAACACAATAAAGAAAAGGAGATGCAGCTCAGCTATGCCATGGAAACCAAGGAGGACAAATTCTGTAATAGTTTGGTTTTCTAGAGCAACCATTTCCATAGGGATCATCCAAGCTGCTCTCTGGCAGAGATTAAAGGAGAGATTCTAGTGCATCTCTTCTCATACACCAACTCTGAGATAAGTAGGGCTAAAATGAAAACAATGAGGGTGAATCTCCAGAATACAAGTCTCTTGCACATCCTCACCTGTCCCTATTTGTAGTGGCTTACCCCTTGTCCAACTCCTGTTCCTGGGGCTGTCCTTAATTGTGCATGTTCTCACTCTAGAGAGTTCATCCAAACACCAGTGCAGTCTTCAGAGGCCTCCACCCTATTAATTCAACCCAGTATTTCTGTGACACAGTGAAACCACGATCCTAATCTGTAGATCCAGGCACACACCCTCCCTCCTGAACACCCTCCAAATGCCTGCTAGACAGGCCCTACCCTCAGCTCAAAACATGGTCAGTATGATCAAACATGAATTCCTCCATCCTTCCCAGCCACAACCAAACAGGCGAGTGGTGCAAAATTCTGTCTTGATACTGAGCTTACCATATAATAGTCTTTTTCATCTGAAGGTCCTCTCCCATTCCTCACCTCTAATCAGTGACATCCCTCATACATTCTCTCCTCCTTGCACACCACTGCTTTCACAGCCCCTTCATGACCATCTCAGCACAGTTACCTCTGTGTGGCCTGCTAGTCCCCAATTTTCCCTCTCCCTTAGCAAGACAACCTTCTTTAAATACTGGTTCCATCAAGTCCTTCAAGATTTTACATTGGAAATGTGACCAGTGACAGTGCAGGGAAGTATAGGTTCTGTGGAAACAGAGAGACCAAATACGAAGGAGTGGAGGAAGTGTGAGAATCTGGTCAGGGTAAGTAGATTGTAGGATCAGTTTTGCAGGACAGGGAAGAGCTGGCCAGGCAACAGGCAGGAAAGTGGACAGAGCAATCTAAGCAGGGGAGGCATCCATGGAAGCAAAGACTTGTCATTGAGTTTTTAATATCTAAAAATGGGTCTGTGTACGTACAAGGAAAATCTCCTATGCTATGCAAAGGGATGTGTGGATTTTATATGGAAAACAATGAGAGTACATCAAATTATTGTGAATATAATGGAAAGATCGGAAACAAACCTGAGATATTCATTTACACACACACACACACACACACAGAGAGAGAGAGAGAGAGAGAGGCATATATACATATCAAATCCTAACAGTGGCATTTTTTAGGCTGCAGGATTAATAAGCATATATTCTGTTTATTATCACATAAAATATAAGTTATTTTTAATACAGAGAGGCTAAAACATCAGTTGCCTGAGAGGTGGACCTGGATAGCTGAGAGCCAAAGTTGGGTGGGAGAGTTCACTTCACACTATTTTGTACTCCATGCCTGAAGCCACATCTGCCTTCTCCATAGAATCCAATGTCCCATTCTCCTGTCTGACCTGACTAATAAGTATTTGAAGGTCCAGTTTAGGTTTCATCTCCTCCATAAAACCTCCTTGACTAGTGGAGCCCTTTACTCCTTGAGCAATCATGCACTAAGTATATAATGTACAGGAGATATTATGCCAGGTGCTGAGTATTCTAGGTCAAATGAAACCTGTCCATATGCCTAAGGAGCTTACAATCTTGTGCAGAAAATGGACGCATCAACAAGTAACTGCAATACACTAAAGGAGAGCCCATGAATCTAACCTGTAAGAAACATTCCCAGGAGGAAGTGGCCCTGGACTGATGGGATGGCTGTGGAGAACAGAAGGTACTGTGGGGAGGACATTTCAGGGAAAAGGAAAGTGAGCAGCAGAAACTGAGGTCAGAAACCATATAGAATGTGAAGAGGGGAAGGAGGTGTTGGGGGAAAGTAGCCAAGGACTATTAAAAGAATTTCCCTTCTGGAGAAGCATTAGGATTGAGGCAAAGAACATGGAAGGTAAGGATGGAGAGATGGTCCAGGACCAGAGCACAAGGGTCCTGTCCCATCATGAGGAACTGGATCTCTATCCTATAAGCACCAGGACACACCTGAGGCTTTTAGAAACTGGGGTGATGGGGTCCACCTGCACTTGAATGGTGCTGAGGAAGCTGGGCCCAAGGTAACCAGAATGGAAGAGGAAGAGTCCACACAGCTGGAACCTGGGGAGCACTGCCTTGAAGTGATCATTCATTATTCTGTTGTTTGCACTTTCTCCTCCTTGGAAAAACTACTAGTTCCTCTATCACAGAGATTACAATTTATATCCACCACACTCAACAAAGTTCTAAACAAAGATGAAACCTCAATAAACACTGATGTTTAAAACCACTTGTGCCACAACCAAAGCCCATGTGAAGTGAACAGTGGGGGTTCTGCACTCCATGAACCTAGAAATCCCTAGAAATATAAAAATCTAGAAATCTGTCTTATTCCACATCCTATACCTCAGTGTTCTTGGTGGTATGAATTTGGCTTTCCTCTGAGGACCTTCTATAACCCCTATATCATTTATGCACCCTAAACCCAATGTGAATATTGGGTCCTTTCTACACCATTACTCTCCCAGGAGAGGTAGGCATGCAAACCAGTCAAGAACCTCCAGTCATAAATAGCTCATCACCACCCCAGGAATCAGTGCCAAAAGTAGATCTTACTGACACAGCCATTTATCCCTATAGTGAACCAAGATTTGCATCCCTATAGATTCCACTCACTCACTCTACAGGTCATAAATGAAGTGGAATCCTTCTTTCCTGTGGAAGCATTCAGCTGGCTGAAACCAGAAAGCAACACAATGGAGAACAGCACGATGAGGACAAACATAAGTTTCATGATTTTGTTGTGAAATTCATGTGTGCCTATTGAAATCCATTTCATGACTTTGTCCAAAGGAGCAACATGTTATTTCCTTCATTCCAACTATCCCTCATTCCAACTATCCTGGAGAGGAACCAGGATTTCAGGGAACAGATTTCAGGGAACACAGAGTGAGGATGAGAACAAGTCAGGGGAAACAAAGGAAAAGAAATCCCATTGACCTCCAAGTGCCAAAGCATCAACAGTAAGAGACATATGTCCCTGACTGGCAATCTCTAGGGTACCAGTAAGACCTCAGTCTTGGCAAAACCCAGCCCCCCAACACACACACACACACACACACACACACACACACACACACACACACACTATGAGGAGAACAAACACATTACAACGTCCCCAATGCTATTAATCTTCATTAGGCCACTGAACAAATGCTAAGTAATGCGAATCTATCCAGGAATGTGGTCAGAAAACAAGAGATGAGAATGGAAACAAAGGGTGAAATACAAATGTTAGGAGGGCTCGGGGTATTAAGCCACTTTTTCAGAAGGCCAAGGTGGTGTGATCCACCTATACATGAGCTAATTAACCCCAATATCCAACCCCCATGGAATATCTAACTTCAATGTGTGTGGTCACAGAATCCACTAGTAGAGTTTCTGGAAATATGGCTGTATTCTATCTCCCAAATCAGATTGTTCTTGAGAGATTTTTAAAAGTTCATTCTTGTGAAAACTAATTTTATATTGTAAGATAACCCTGGCCTTTCAGACCATGGCATCCCAGACCTGTTTTTCAAGGAAGGGGGTAGGAGCAAAAGGAAAGCAAAGAGGTATGGGGTGTGTGCAGGGCCACTGGAGGAGAGGTCACTATTGCCTAGAAAGAGAGAGAGATCATCAAGTAGAGAAGGAGCTGAGTTTTGTGCTTGAAAACTCCATTCTAACAGAGAGGGAAATGAAAATAGTGCAAAATATCCATTTTCTGAAAAACACCCAATCACAGGCTCAACCCTGTACAGGTAAAAGTCATAGCAGAGGGTCTTCAGTTAAAACTCTCACCACTGGTGGAAATGCAACTTTTATTTTTTCTATGGAAACTGTGAATTTAATTATTCTTTAGAAAATGAAGAAAATTTATTCCCATATATTTTGAAATATCTGGTAAACGTGTTATTTTTATAAGCAGAAAACAAAGAGTAAATAAATTTTCATTAGTTTGAATTCTTAATTTAATTCTCTTTAGCTTTCTTTGGTATTTACTCTGTAATAAAGTAGAAAATATACCAAAAATGTTTAAAGAAAACATCATGACATTAGGCATATACCATATCTATTATCCCATGAGAAATAGGATAAATCTCCATGTGAAGGGAAAATGGTGTGAATGTGTCCTTCTCAAACCAATGCTGTCCTCATGACGATCTGTGGTCCACCTCCAGGGGACAAGGAAATGAGCAGGGTGCAGAAGGGAGATTGAAAACCAGCTTCTTAAGGTCCCAGTGATAGAAATGGCAACAATAGGATTCTGGAGGAAGACTGTAGTATTTCCTTAAAGACCTTTGAAAAAGAGACTTTTTGTCTCTCTGAGTTAAAGGAAATGTGTTACTGATTAGAGGATAAAACTCTGCAAAGACCAATTCCTTAGTTTTCTAAAAGGATCTGTGAACTAAGCTGCAAAGAATTATACAAAAATAGGAAACTCACCTGAAATAACAATCCTAAAGGAAAATAGTGAGGAGAATATGTGTTAAGGTGGGATGAGGGCTTCACAATATTGACGTTTCCTGCCTTCAGTGATCTCCCTCTGTGAGCTCAAGCTGAAGTCATGCAGAGCACTGATTAGCAACAACTTACCAGTCACCCTCTGTGCCCCAGATCCAGTCTGTCCTCCACTCTCCATCTCCCCTGCTAGAATCCAGAATTCTGTGCCCTTTCCTTGCAGGTCCTTCCTTTATCATAGAGAAGCTGACAATTGCCCAGAGGGGAGAGACAACGCCCCTGAGAGCCAATTACAGATTTTCTGGAGAGCAGTCCTAAATGCACAAGAAAGACCAGCCTCCTGAGACATTTGTCTCTTTCCAGAGGAGGTCCCTGAGCTGTTGGCTTGACCAGAAATGGATAAGAAGCAAAGAATCAAATGAGAACCCACCTTAACATCCACAAAGGGACTTACACTTTTCCCCCAGTAGTTCATCCCCAATCTCCAGTCTCTTCCACAGAATTCATCACAAAATTCTCTGGAGTTCTCTGAAGTATCCCTCCACTACCACTGAATGTGGTCCTCACAGAAGACTGCTCTGAACCCTCACTCCCTATCATGCTGACTCTAGGCTCAATCACCATGCCAGACAATACAGCTGACACTTAGACGATGTGGAGGTTAAGATAACCAACCCCCATGCAGCCAAAAACACATGTGTAACTTTGACTCCCCAGAAACTTACTACTAATAGCCTACTGCAGACCGGAAGCCTTACCAGTAACATAAACAGTTTATTAGCACATGTTCCGTACATTATGTGTATTATACACTGTTTTCTTACAATAAAGTAAGCTAGAGGAAAGAAAAATGTTAAGAAAACCATAAGAAAGAGAAAACACATTTACAATACTGGACCTTATTTATCAAAAAAAAAAAAATCTGCATGTAAGCGAATCTGTGCTCTTTAAGAGTCAACTGTATTTCTATAGAGAAAATCCGTCAGAGGAGTGTTTTATGTGAATAGTCAGAGCTTGCCAGCACTGGGCCTGCTTTTAGGGGAGGAAAGCGAGCATGTTGCTACAATGTCCAAATGACACAGCAATCTAACCTGTCTTAAGGGTTAAATGGCTTCAGACTTAGCGCTTCTTGCTTGCTGACCTAAGTCGGTAGCAGAAATAATCTACTTTCCTTGAGATTTGTGGACCACTGGCTTTTTAAGAGGGAAGGACCAGGCTTTCCACAAGATAAGGCCTGACTGCATTCGAAAACAGCTGCCACAGAATCCAGCAAGTCTGCTCAGGGTCATGTCCACTTACGAGTCACAGGCTGGGCACCTGCTCCTCCCACATGTAGCCCCCTCCCTTTCTCCACACCTTCTCCTGGTCTCACCTGGACGGGAAAGATGGTCTTTGGGGCATTAATTCACCATCTTCCCAGGTTGCTGGCTTTCCTTTCCCACTGTCACTTGTCTCTTGAGTATTGGTTTTCAAGTGACGAACAGCTGAACCTGAGTTGGGAAATGGTTCTCTGTCTATAACATAAATGGTTATATACCTTTTCAATATCTTCTGAGTGGTACATCTGCCCAGGACATCTACTGCTTTGTAAGTAGTACACACCAAGATGTATTATAAATTTTTTTAACCTTAAAAATAAAAATTATTTTTAGCAGCTAACATGGTGTATTTGGGGGAAGGAGGAAGCAAGATGGCAGAGGAGCAGCAGACTGAAATATCATTTGGTCCCAGGAGTTCAGCTAGATAGTTATCAAATCATTCCAAATACCTACAAACTCAGCAGGAGATAAAAGAGAAGAAGAGCAGCAATTCTAGGAACAGAAAATCAACCACTTTCTTGAAGGTAGGACATGTGGAGAAGTGAATCTGAAGCAACAGGAAGATAGACTGCAGGGAGAAGGGCTGGCTCCCAGCAATCGGTGGAGCAGCGGAGAACAAAATCAGATTTTTTAGAAGTCTGCTCCACTGAGGGACATGACTCCAGAGGCTAAGCAGGGGGTGGAAACTTCACGAGGATAGTGTGGTCTCAGGACCTGCAGGGTCACAGAAAGACCGGGGGTGTCTGAGTGTGGCAGAGCTTCCAGGTGTTGGAGTAGGGAAGCCAGTGGCAGAGATGGAGCTGAGCAGTGGGCTCTCAGCTTGGGCTTACCTTAAACCGTGATCCAAGGCACAGTTGGGCCACTAATCTTTAAACAGGGACCCCACAAGTAGAAGATCTGGGAAGACCCCTCCTTCCTTCTCAGGAGGAGCAGTGTGTGAGGACATGGCAGGAATCTGCTGGGTTTGGAGACTCCAAACAGGGCCATGCACCAGAAATAGAAATGCCCAGTCATAGTCTGGGTAACCTCAGAGTGTGGCCAGAGACTAGGGAGATGGGAGAGATTGACTGCATTTCTCTGAGGGTGCACTGAGGAGGGGGTCCCAAGAGGGGAAGCTGGCTACAGAGACAGAACCCAGGAGTGAGCTCTCAGCTCAGGATTACCTTAAACAGTGATCATGGTACAGTCGAGCCACTGCTCTTTGAACAGGGACTCCACAAGTGGCAGATCCAGGGAGGCTCACCTTCCTTCTCTGGAGGCAGAAATCTGCTGGGTTTGGAGATTCCAAACGGGCCACATGCCAGAGACAGAAATGCTTGGTCACAGGCCAGGTGAGCTCAGAGTGTGGCCCGAGGCCAGGGAGACAGGAGTTATTGACTGCTTTTCTATGAGGACACACTGAAGAGTGGTGACCCGAGCTCTCGACTCCTCTGGCCGGAGATTGGGAGGCCGCCATTTTCATTCCCATCCTCAAGGGCTCTAAGGAAAGCATTCAGGGAGCAAAAGCTCCTGAGAGCAAACCTGAGCAGATTACTTAGCCAGGCCCTCAGCAAGGGCAGCACAATTCTGCCTCGGGCAAAGACACTTGAGAATCACTACAACAGGCCCCTCCCCCAGAAGATCAGCAAGAACATCCAGCCAAGACCAAGCTGATCAAGGAGAACTGATCAAGAACTGATCAAGGAGAACAGCAGAATTCCAGAGGAGGGGAAAGCAAAGCATGGAATTCATTCCTTTCTCCCCATGATTCTTTAATCTTGCAAAATTATTTAAATTTTTTAATTTTAATTTTTTTCTTATTCTAATTTAACTTTTCCTCTTTGCCCTTTTACATTTTAAACTAGTTTATCTTAACAATACCTTTCTTGGGGCGCCTGGGTGGCTCAGTGGGTTAAAGCCTCTGCCTTCAGCTCAGGTCATGATCTCAGGGTCCTGGGATCGAGCCCCCGCATCAGGCTCTCTGCTCGGCAGGGAGCCTGCTTCCTCCTCTCTCTCTGCCTGCCTCTCTGCCTACTTGTGATCTCTGTCAAATAAATAAATAAAATCTTTTAAAAAATCAATACCTTTCCTAAAAAAATATTTTTAAACCTTCATTATTACAGTCATATTTTATCCTTCATTGTATTTAACTTTATTTTTTGTATACATATAGGGTTTTTTCCCCTAAAAAATTTTGGGGTACAACTTCTTCTAATAGATCAAAATATACCTTAAATCTAGCACAGGGCTTTGTTCTAGTCTCCAGCCTAAGCAAATTCTCTCCACTTCCTTTTCTTTCTTTTTCCAACAAACTTATCAATTCCTTTTTTTAGAAATTTTTTAAACTTTTCATCCTTACAGTCATATTCCATCCCTTCATCGTTTTTACCCTTATCTTTGTATATATATATAAGGTTTCCTTTCTTTAAAAAAATTTGGGAGGTAATTTCTTCTAAGAGATCAAATACACCCAAAATCAAGTGGGTGGCTCTGTTCTATTCACCAGTCTAATTTTTTTTTTAATTTTTCTTTAGTTTTTTAAACTTCCTTTTACCCCCTTTCTTCTACCCCCAATTTGGGGTCTCTTCTGATTTGGTTACCATACTTTTTTCTGGGGTCTTTTCCACTCTTTCAGTATTTTATTCTCTCCTTCATATATTCTTATCTGGAAAAAATGACAAGGTAGAAAAACTCACCACAAAGAAGAAGAAGAAGAAGAAGAAGAAGAAGAAGAAGAAGAAGAAGAAGAAGAAGAAGAAGAAGAAGAAGAAGAAGAAGAAGAAGAAGAAGAAGAAGAAGAAGAAGAAGAAGAAGAAGAAGAAGAAGAAGGAGAAGGAGAAGGAGAAGGAGGAGAAGAAGAAGGAGAAGAAGAAGAAGAAGAAGAAGAAGAAGAAGAAGAAGAAGAAGAAGAAGAAGAAGAAGAAGAAGAAGAAGAAGAAGAAGGAGAAGAAGGAGGAGGAGGAGGAGGAGGAGGAGAAGAACCGAAGGCTAGGGACCTAATCAATACAGACATTGGTAATATGCCATAGCTAGAGTTCAGAATGACAATTATCAACATGCTAGCTGGGCTCAGAAAAGGCATGGAAGATATTAGAGAATCCCTTTCTGGAGAAATAAAATCCCTTCCTGGACACAAAAAGGAACTAAAATCTAACAAAGTTGTAATCAAAAAAGCAATAAAAAATAGAGGCTCTTGGGGCGCCTGGGTGGCTCAGTGGGTTAAGCTTCTGCATTCAGCTCAGGCCATGATCTCAGGGACCTGGGATCGAGCCCTGAATCAGGCTCTCTGCTCAGCGGGGATCCTGCTTCCTCCTCTCTCTCTCTCTCTCTCTCTCTCTGCCTACCTATCTGTTTACTTGTGATCTCTGGCTGTCAAGTAATAAAATAAATAAAATAAATAAAACCTTTTTTAAAAAGGAGACTCTTACAATTGCACCCAAAACCATAAGATACCTAGGAATAAACCTAACCAAAGAGGCAAAGAATCTATACTCAGAAGACAATAAAGTACTCATGAAAGAAATTCAGGAGGACACAAAGAAATGGCAAAATGTTCCATGCTCATGGATTGGAAGAACAAATATTGTGAAATTGTCTATGCTGCTTAAAGCAATCTACACGTTGAATGCAATCCCTATCAAAATACCATCTTTTTTTTTTTTCAAAGAAATGGAACAAATAATCCTAAAATTTATATAGAAAAGACCCCAAATAGCCAGATGAATGCTGAAAAAGAAAGCGAAAATTGGTGGCATCACAACTGCAGACTTCAAACTCTATTACAAAGCTGTCATCATCACGGCAGTATGGTCCTGGCACAAAAACAGACACATAGATCAATGGAACAGAATAGAGAGCCCAGAAAGAGACCCTCAACTCTATGGTCAACTTATCTTTGACAATGGAGGAAAGGATACCCCGAGGGGGCGGGGCTGGGGGAGACAGCCTCTTCAACAAATCGTTTTGGGAAAATTGGACAGCCACATGCAGAAGAAGGAACCTGGACCATTTCCATACATGACACACAAAAAATAGACTCCAAATGGGTGAAAGACCTCAATGTGAGACAGGAATTCATCAAAATCCTTGAGGAAAATACAGGCAGCAGCCTCTTTGACCTCAGCTGCTGCAACTTCTTCCTAGAAACATCATCAAAGAAATGGAAGCAAGGGCAAAAATGAACTATTGGGACTTCATCAAGATCAAAACCTTTTGCACAGCAAAGGAAACAGCAACAAAACCAAAAGAAAACTGACAGAATGGGAGAAGATATTCTCCAATGACATATCAGATAAAGGTCTAGTATCCAAAATCTAGAAAGAACTTATCAAGCTCAACACCCAAAGAACAAATAATCCAATCAAGAAATGGGCAGAGGAAATCAACAGACATTTCTGCAAAGAAGACATCCAGATGGCCAACAGACACATGAAAAAGTGCTCCACATCACTCGGCATCAGGGAAATACAAGTCAAAACCACAATGAGATCCCACCTCACACCAGTCAGAATGGCTAAAATTAACAAGTCAGGAAGTGACAGATGTTGGCGAGGATGTGAGAAAGGAGAACCCTCCTACACTGTTGGTGGGAATGTAAGCTGGTGCAACCACTCTGGAAAACAGCATGGAGGTTCCTCAAAAAGTTGAAAATAGAGCTATGTTACAATCCAGCAATCACACTACTGGGTATTTACCCTAAAGATACAAATGTAGTGATCCAAAGGGGCATGTGTACCCAAATGTTTATAGCAACAATGACCACAATAGCTAAACTATGGAAAGAACCTATATGTCCATCAACAGATAAATGGATAAAGAAGATGTGGTATATATATATGCAGTGGAATACTATGCAGCCATCAAAAGAAATGAAATCTTGCCATTTGCAATGATGTGGATTGAACTAGAGGGTATTATGCTTAGCAGAATAAGTCAATCAGAGAAAGACAATTATCATATGATTTCCCTGATATGAGGAATTTAAGAGGCAGGGTTGGGGGTTGTGAGGTGTAAGGAGGGAATAAAATAAAACAAGATGGGACCAGGGAAGGAGACAAACCATAAGAGACTCCTAATCTAAGGAAACAAACTGAGGGTTGCTGGGCGAGAGGGAGGGATGGGGTGGCTGGGTTATGGACATTGGGGAGGGTATGTGCTATAGTGAGTGTTATGAATTTTGTAAGACTGATGATTCACAGACCTGTACCCCTGAAGCAAATAATACATCATATGTTAATAAAATAAAAAAATAAACGAAATTTTTTAAAAGGCGGGGGAGAAAAAAAAAATTGGCCTTAAATGACATGTTAGACCAAATTCACTTAACAAAGATATGAAGAATTTCCCATTCTAAAGCAGCAGAATACACGTTCTTCTCAAATGCACTTAGAACATTCCCCAGTATCGATCCCATATTAGGCTACAAAAGACTTGATTGGGTATCTGCCTTCAGCTCAGGTCCTGATCCCAGGGTCCTGGGATCAAGCCCCATATCAGGCTCCCTGCTCAGCCAGAAGCCTGCTTCTCCCTCTTCTACTCCCCTTGCTTCTGTTCCCTCTCTTGCTGTGTCTCTCTGTGTCAAGAAATAAATAAATAAAATCTTTAAAAAGAAAGACTTGATAAATTTAAGAACATTGAAATCACATTAAGCATGTTTTCTGAAGTTTTCCTTTAAGTATGAAACTAAAAATCAATCAAAAGAAGAAAATGGGGGCGCCTGGGTGGCTCGGTGGGTTAAGCCTCTGCCTTCAGCTCAGGTCATGATCTCAGTCCTGGGATTGAGTCCTGCATCAGGCTCTCTGCTCACAGGGAGCCTACTTTCCCCTCTCTCTCTGCCTGCCTCTCTGCCTACTTGTGATCTCTGTCAAATAAATAAATAAAATCGAATGAGGGGGGGTGACAAGATGGCGGGGAACTAGGAGGATGCTCTGATTCAACCTGTCCCCTAAAGTGAGCTGATTACCTACCTAGGAACTCTGATCACTCATGAAATCAGCCTGAGATCAAAATTCTACTCGTCAGGATCTCTACGGGGGCAGAAGACGCCAGTGGGATGTCAGGATCTCTACGGGGGCAGAAGACGCCAGTGAGCAGGTAAAGCCGAGTGGGAACACCGGACTGGTATCAGAAGATAAACAAAAGGGGGAGGGAGCCACCAGAAGAGACGCATGGGGAAGTAATACCCCAATACGAGAGTCCCCTAAGACTGGGGACCAGCATTAACTTGAAGACCAATAAAAAGCACTCAAAAAGAGAAAAGATCTTAGGGTGAAATTGTGGGATTTGGAACTGTTAGGGACAGGGGCTTAAGTCCCCCATGGAGGGCAGACACCGCTGGCGCTAAGCCAGAGAGAATACAGCGGAGAAACCAGGTCCTGGTCGCTGAGCTGCGAGGAGACCTCCTAAGGGCATTTGGCGTGTGGCAGGGGCTGGGACGCTCCCGGAGCAGAAACAGACTTTTGCAGTCCCCACGCGTGTGCCGCGCCGAGCTAGCAGAGCCTGAGACGCGCTCCACCGCCTCCCCTGAGAGAGGCGCGTGGGCACCAGCGGGGGCTCTAGGACCCAGAAAGTCTGATCATCTCAGGCCAACAGGAAAATCTCTGTGTGTCTTCCCTGCTTGGAACCTCTCTGGGGGTCTGGAGCTGCCCAGACAGCTGCCTCTTGTGGTTTTGAGTACAAGCAGGACACACAGGTGTCCCCAGAGATCGCGGCTGGGAACCTGCTCTGCAGCACCCAGAGGGGAACGGACTGGGGCTTCTCTCTGGGAGGGAGGTCTGGGTGCAGTTTGCTTTCCTCTAAACCTCCAAGAACCATCCGGAGCTGCCAAGGGGGGAGAGAAAACAAAGGAACA
>PISX010026586.1:6076-24388 GCA_004024625.1 Mellivora capensis | reverse complement strand
AACTGAAATCATGAATGACTGCACACAGCAGTGCTGCATTGCCAATGCCTCACACTTGTTTTGTTTGTTTGTTTTTAACAACCCATCAAACTAAAAATAGTCAAACATTGTTCATCATTTAGCCCCTGTGATACAATAAATTTCTCTTCCTGACTCTTCTATTTCTGCCACCATTTTTCTAGTCATCCATGCAAAAATGTTGTGCATTTTTAACTCCTTCTCCTCAGATAGCACATGTCATTAAACATCATCTTTTGTGTAGTGAAATTCAGTAAGCTTACTTCAGTTTTATTTTATTACCTCCACAAACTTAAGTTCCCTCCTTACCTCTCTCGTTTTGTCTTTTATGAGAAAATCTAAAACAGAACAACAGCTTCCACTGGCTGGCCCACCATCCATCTTTTCTGTCAGGTAATATCATCTAGGTTCACACTGACTGTATGTATCATTGTCCTGCCCACAAACTCCAACAGCTTCTCCTTACCTTCCTCCAAGTCCGCAACATCAACACTTGGTCCTTGTAGGGAGAGAGGGTAGGGTTCTTGTGGACCACTACAGTAAATTCTAAGATCTAAGGGGGACCCAAGGTAGGAGAGAGTTATTTGTCAGCTACTCAACAGGAATGCAAGGAAAAGTAGGGAAGACACAATTATCAACTTTTCTGTGGACATTGGTCTTTTTTAGACTTCCTATTATGAAAATTTCTTATTTAGGAGATGATTTTTCACAATGTGAGCCTCTGAGGAGACTGAATATCTTCCTACCATGCTAGCCTAAAATAATTATTTTCTTCTTCCTACATCCTGCACGGTAAAATGAGGGCAAATAATCCAGGTTCAGCCAATTAGAAGTAACCATGAAGAGATGTGATTCATGAAAAAAATGTCTTAAGGAAGGAGTTTCAATCTGTGGGAGCAACAGCAATATTTGGTTGCATACAGTAGCAAGATCTGTACATTGTACAGATGGTCACTATAGGTGTGGCCTTTGTCCATGGTGCTTTTGTGGCCAGATTGGTTTTTTGCCTAAATTCCACTGGTTCTTGACTATTTTCAAACTATAGTTCTCAAGATTTTTTATGAAAACTTTAGGGAGCTGAACAAAAATGCTTCTAGTGAAGTATTTTCTGCATGAGTTAAGTAGGTCAGTAGCTATAAATTGAATGAAGTACCATCTTTGGATTGAAGGTAGAATTTCCTCAGGGAAGTGTGGGGACTATAACTTGGCAAACTAAGCCATGTACATCATGTGGAAAATTCTATTGGTAGTCAAGGGAAGGCATCTAGCCACAGAAGGGAAATAGCTAATTAAATAAACTCCTATAGTCACCTGAAAATGAATTAAGCTTCAGTGTTTAAATAAATGTTTTTGGAGTCTGTGAGGCCCCTACCATAGGAAAGCACAAACAGTAGGAAGGGCATGTGAATTTCATAGACATGGAATGTAATGATTTCTTCTAACCATGAGTCATAGTGTCTTACTGTGACTATGCTAACAGAATTTATTCCTTCTCCAGCCAGAGCAGGCAAAACCAAAGTCAGAGTCTGATTCTGCACATTGTGAGGATTATATCTGTTGAATCATGACCTCTCCATATCTCTTACATGAAATTTAGCAAATTTATCAGAAAGAAGTGAGACCACAAACATTGCAATGGAGATATACATGAAAATCCAAAGAGCCCAAGAGTAACCCAAACTCCCAAAGCCCACTGGATTCCCCAATCAGACTTCTAATATTCTCATATCTATGAGGCTTAATATCAATTTTTTATTTGATAAATTTAAGTTTCCTCATGATCAGTTGTAGCCTACTGACTTCTATATACAGAATCACATTCCATCATTTCCTATGTGGTCAATTGCAAAGTCGAAACTTGGAAGAGTCAGCCACACCAATGGACCAGCAGGACTTCACTAATTTCCATCAGCAAAAATATAGGGGGTAATATATGAGACTGGATTACAAAGGTGTTTGTAAATAACTTCAAAATGGGATGAACTTTTTAGGGGTGCATTTACCAGTGATTCTGCACTAAAGGTCCTCATTTACAGATCTAGGAATAATTAACATTTTTTGCTTGATGTTTTATGGAAACCTGGACTCTGAAGTGTTGCACACTAAAGATGGTGGTAGTATATGGCATAATATGAAGTAAAATATCCAAAGGTTTCTGGAGAATTTTAATTTTATAAGTATAAGTAAAAACGATGAGAAAGCTGGGTAGTCAAAAGGTAGACCTAATGGGCATTTGTCATTTTTATTTTTGTCCTGCATCTGAATCTTTATATTTTGAAGGAATGCTCCATTTTCTAAATTTTGGTAGCAGGTAGAACCCAATTTCTCACGGCAGATTTGAGGATGAGGGCCATAACTTTATGGTTAACCATATGGTGTTTTGGAGAACTTTTCAGTCTGGAGTGAATAATGCAATGAAAAATGGACAGGGTGATTAGACTCAAGGCAGAGGATTGAACAGCAGCTGCATCTAGTGGCAGTATCAATGTATACCCCATCTATATAGAGGACTGTGGATGGTTCCTGGGATGAGGAGAAGTGGCAACATTCTGGTATGTCCTAACTCCATTGGTTCCTTCCTTCTCACAAACCTTATTCTTCACAAGATTTTATTGTTGTTAATCTGTGATAGTCCTCAAACATTTCCAAAGAATGCTTTCTATTTAAAACCACAATCAATTCTGTAACATGTCACCAAAATCTGATTAGTCCAAAGTCCAAGTATAGACTTTGCATATTCACTGCAGTCTATTTCAAGTGTTGGAAATGCCATGAAAGAACTCATTCTTGGGAATGGAGCTTGGATACCATCCTCTAAGTGGAGAGCAGTGGTGACAGGTGTGTTAGAGTCAGGAAGACTCCAGACATTTATCTCAAAAAAAGTCAGAAGAAGCCAGAAAAAAGGTCAGTGTCCTCAATATGGTCTATCATTAACAAAGAAGATGTCTTGCATATATTTTTTCTTTTTCCTCCCCACAGTTTGATTAGGTTCCTACACGAGGATAAAGTACCTGCCTTTGAGAGTTCAAAGCAAGGCAAGTCATAGAGGTAACCTGTCTGCTCCAGGAGAATAATTGGAACTTAGAGGAGCAAAACATGTGTGATGTGGAGGTTAATTTTAGAATGAAACTCAGAAATGATATTCTTAAAAATTACTGGTCTCAGGATATGCTAATCAGTGTTACTAGTTTCTGGAAAAGATTATGAAAATATTAAATGGTTGGTATTCATTTTGAAGAACTAGAATGAGATCTGATATGGGGTAGTCTATAATCAGATATACATTCTTCTCTAGTAGTAGTTTGATTTCTTACCCATGACCTACTCTTCAAACAAGACTTTTATGACTCCTTAATTTTCCTGTATACATTCTAGACACTGGCTTGTATTTATTTTTTAAATACTGTTCTTTGTTTAGAGAGCCCTCTCTCTGTGGCTTTGTCTATCAAAATCCTACCTATTCATCAATGCTAAGTTCAATAGTAAATTCTTCCATGAAGTTCTAGCTGGTCTGCAGGGCTGGAATTTCTTCCACTACTAAATTCTCCCATTATTTTGTACTAGGATGAATACTGTGGCCCTGCTTAAGTGACTGGCTGAAGTCCACTGATGAGTCGCAAAAATCAATCAAGGCAAGGAAAGTTTTGAGGTGTGGATTAACACAGGACTTGCCTCATAATGATTGATAAAAATTCAAAAGTAGGAGAATCAGCAGTGGGCCTGTTATCTGGATCACCTCACGCAAACCAGAGAAAGAAGGCTATAGCTAAGGTGTGCACAAAGCACACCGTGAGCACCATCCCAAACCCTGAACACAATTTATTTCTTTCTTCATCCTACTAGGAAATGGAAACTCCATTTTTTCCAGCTTGATTCTTTAGTTGAAGAGAAGGACAGGGCTGCACAAACATATTATTGCCTGCTCTGGGTAAAGCAGGATAAACAGATTGCAAATACAGCTCTCTTGTGCTGTATTTATGACCACATATTTAGTTGTCACCTAAGTTATAAAGGCAAACAAAACTATCTTTCCTTTCGAGTTTCCAACAAAGTATAATGCTATGTAGGTAGGAGAAGCTAAATAAAACCTTTTTGAATAGATAAGTGAACAATTATCATTATAAAATATGTAGCTATAGCTATAAAAGTATAGAGGTAGGTATATTAATATCTATTCCATTCCCCCATATTTCCTCTGTAGTATATAATACAGTAATCTACAGAAATTATTTATCATGCTCTACTCAGATTTCACACTTAGAAAATATCACCCCGGTTCATCTTACCCATGTTATTTCTATCTTTTAGAGGTCAGTATTTTGGTACACTTTTGTGATTAAATTTTAATAGCAGAGTTAAACTTTTCTGAAGTACACACACTCTTCATCATATCAACCCTGAGATCAATGGCATTTGAGTAGCTTCCAATGTATTCCTGCAAATTAGTAGGGACTGATAATTATCACACATTTCACACCTTGAGGTAATAAAATCCCAAACAATAAAATCAGATACTGTAGAAAATGTAGTTAACACTTCATGAAAAAAAAGTCTTAATGTCTTAAATCAAAACTGCATTTTCATCTTTATGCTTGTGTTTGGGGAAAATAAATAGGCCAATGAATTGCTGTATCCCCAAATTGCATGGTTTTAAAAGAGTAACAATCATCTGATCAATTTTGTTCTAGGCAATTATGTTGAAATGGTCATCATGAGCTATAAAGAGCAACTGGCTTTTTTTTAAATCAAGTCTACATCAGAGATATGAAAAAAATTTAGAGAAAATGCCACTTAATTATATTATCAATCTATGAAAATTAAAGAAGCTAAAAATGAGAATTTTCATTTGACATTATGACTATAGCTAAAACAGTAATATGACTTAAAATTTAATTTGACACAGAATATCCAAAACTCCTAAGTTTTCAAAAGATATTTAATAATAACACATCTCAGTGACATATACCAGAGTCATTCCATTTCTATTTTGGCACTTATTATAAATAATCTTTTAGAGTTTTACTGCAGATCATATTTCAAATAATCTATCAAACAATCAAATACTTTTGATTATAAAAATCATATCTAACCAAATGCAATTTTATAATTTACATATTCAACTATACTTGAGTATATAAAATTGCACTTCAGAAGACTTAAAATGGTATTCCCTATGTGCTAGGTAGTATGCTAGGTAATTAAAAAGATCAATGTCATTTCATTTAATCCTTTCAGTAAAACTGTAAATGAAAAAACTTCAATTTCAAAGCAGTTTAATAACTTTCCCAATGCCAAATAACCTGTAACATCATTTGAAATTGTATCTTCTGACTAAATCACAATTTTTAAAGATACTTTATTGTATTTTATATGTGCATTATATATACAAAACCCACACAGAAAACAATTTCATTTATCCAGCATCAAGGAAATTTCCTATGAAAGAATTTTTAGGAGTTTAAACCCTTATGTATAAAGATGTTAGTTTTATAACTTTAGTGGGAAAAAATTTTTAAAGATTTTATTTGAGAGAGAGAGAAAGCAAGCACATGCACAAGCAGGGAGAGCAGGAGAGGGAGAAGCATGCTTCCCATTGAGCAGGGAGTCTGATGAGGGGCTCAATCCCAGGACCCTGGGATCATGACCTGAGCTGGAGGCAGACAGTTAACCAACTGAGCCACTCAGGTGCCACCCCACTTTTGTGGAAATTTTTTAAGAAACACATTGATTACACTTTAACATCCATATTAGATGGTGAATAAAATAAGTGTAATGTTTTTGATGCTTCAAGTCACCACCATGACCATCAGTTTCTGTTGGAATCAATAATATAGTCATGTTTTAATGACTATAGATACTGAAGGTCTATTTATCCTCTAGTGGAACTTGGATTATGCTTCTTGGGATATTTTTTTAACCTTCATTACTGAATGGCTCAATCAGTTTCTTTTGGTTGTGAGTGTGCCTATTTGTTTGGATGCTTCAGTTTTGTATGTCCAACCAGTACCTTGGAACTTGCAGTATGCAGAAATAAAATTTCACCTAGCATTTTTAAATTGTATCTGAAGTATAAATTAACTGGCTCTGTGGGAGGGAACAAACATCTCTTAAACAAAACTTCTCTATCTCGAGGTACACTCTTCAGTGCAAGACCATTTTCACAGTCACCATCCGCACAATTATTCAGTCACAAATATTTCATGAGCAATTACTACATGCCAGATATAGTCCTAGATGCTAGAGAATCAGTAGAAAATAAAACAAGTAGTGGTCTAGACTCTTAAGAGCTTACATTCTATCAGTGCCTGGGTGATTAAGTTGATTAAGCCTCCAGCTCTTGGTTTTGGCTCAGGTCATGATCTCAGGGTTGAGGGATCAAGCCCTGAGTTGGGCTCCATGCTCAGTGCAGAGTTTGCTTGAGATTCTCTCTTCCTCTCCCTTGACCCTCCCACTCTTTCTCTCTAAGACAAATAAATAAATCTTAAAAAAACAACAACAACAACAACAAAAAAAACACCTCACATTCTACTTGGAAAAACAGGTAAAAGAAAACATACTTTCAATTTTATAAAAAAAGTAAAACATAATGTTTAATGATGATAAATACTATGGAGAAAAAAATTATATAAGGAAAAACAAATCATGGGAGGGGTAAGAAGGTTGTTGGTGTGATTTTAGATGGAATATTCAGAAAAGGCCAGAGTGAAGAGATGTTTTATGAAAAAAAGATCTGAACAAAGGGATGCAGGAAGAAACACGGTTGTCCTCAGATCCATTGCCCAGTCTTCCCTTAATCTGCTCTGTATTCAGGGATGCTGATCTAGGCCATCCGTGTCCAGTTGGGTTTAGCTAATGGGAGAACTAAAGTAGGGGGAAGAAAGAAAAGAGTGTGCTTCTTGTCCTCCCCAAACCCTTTTTTGGCAGTATGTCCAGCACTGCCTTGCTTCTCTGGCTCTGACTCCTATTGGATAGGAGGATATAGGGTAACCCTATTTAGGAATTTTCTGGTTGACTCCAGGACTTCAGTTCTGATAACATTGCCTCTTTCCTGGGTCTGCTTTTGCCCAAGACTGGATGGTTTCCTCCTGTTGCTAACCTATGTGTTCTTAGCATTTCCAACACCTGTAAAACCAACTTCATGTGTTAAGTCTCCTACTTTAAAGTATTTATATGCTTGTTTCTAATACTTTAAAAAGTTTGTGAATCAATATTCGGACCCTGATACTACACTAAAGAAAGTTGGAGAACAAGATTCATGGTCACCTAGGTGAAGATGATCCTGAATTATGGCAACAAGAAGTCCAGAGATGGTAAGAAATGGGTCAGAGAAAAGAAGGGATTGGGGGTGAAGCCTATCTTCCACAGCCTAGTGGGCCACCTTTTTGATTTTGGTTTCTACTCTAAAAGAGATGGAAAGTTATCAAGTCTTTTTAACTAGGGAGAGAAATTATCTCTTTTTTGTTTTAACATAACCATTCCTTCCTGAAGGGGCAATAGCAGAAACAGGGAGACATATTCAAAAGGTGATGAAATATTTTGTTGAGAAATAATTGTGGCAGGAAAAAAAACTGGCAGCAGCAAGGAGCAATCAGGTCATGAGCAGATGGTGGTGGTCAAGCCAACAGGATTTGAAGATGAATTACACATGTTAAACAAGAAAGGATATGTTAAGTTTCAAAAGTATATTTGAAATCTCAGTGGATATCTTGAGTATATGAAAGTGCATTATAGGAATATGAACTCAAGTGAAAAAGTCTGACCTATAGACATAAATTTGGAAATCACATATAAATAGTATTTTTATATGTGATAATAGAAACAGTATTTTATATTTTAGCCATGAGTCTCAAAGGCATTACCAATGATCCCCCTTGCTTATTTGTAGTGTTGTGGAGTAGCTGAGTCTATCAATAAATATTACAAGATCTATAGATTAACAATATGGAAAGAGTATAGATTTCTTTTAACTTGTAGAATATTATTTTTAAACACTATTACTAAAATATTCACAATGAGGTGTCATACATTTATTCCAAGTATTCTTGAACTGGTCTTTTGTTATATTATTTAAGTCTGTTACAAATCTAGCTCATATTAAGCTGGAACTTTATAATATACTTGTGGTATCTAACAAAATCCTAGGACAGTACTACTAGGGCTATAACATTGTCAGGACTCATCTGAGTCTCTTGCCTGAGTCTCTCCATGTATGTCTACCACATATTGCGTTTTTCCTTCTCCCTGAGACCAACTTTCTGTACATGGCAGAGTATATTCACCAAAAGATCTACATCTTAACACCTTAGGGCTTTTAGATTCAGAAAAAAATAGTTCTCAGAAATATAAGAGGGAAAGTGCCAGAAAAAAAGAATATGTTCAGTACAGTTTCAGAGCCAATTTAACAGTCTCTTAGGAAAATGTGTTTTTCATTCTTTCCATTCATTGCCTACATATATATTCAACATGAAGTTTTTAGTATTTCTCCTTCAAAAACGTAAGGATAAAAATAATAGTAGCACTAGAAATCATTTTCATTTTATATAATTTTTTATAATTTCTTGCACTCTATCAAAAATCTCATAGCGTTAAGACCGATGTAACAATTTATCTGCAGTTTATTTGATCAGTATACAACAGTAAAAGTTAACACTTGTGATAAAAGACATGATATCAGCTAGAAAACAACACATGAAAAGATTATTTAGTTTAAATCCAACACTCCATGCCACATTTTAGGAGTACTTAAGATAATTACAGTGAAAAAAAAAATGACCTGGAAGCTATGAAGCATGCTGAACTTACCAGAATATGATGTAATGATAAATTATTCAATGTTCAAAATCCCATGTGAAGATAGATCTACAAAACAGAAAAGAGATACATTTCTGTCATTTATTTATTCAACAGACATTTATTGAGTTGTCTCATTTTCAAGAGATAGCAGCATTCTGGTTCTAAAGAAAGAAAAAAGTAAACTGAAAAGTTAGATTTGTTCAACTGCAAATATTATGAAGAAAAGAACCATTTTGAGTTTATTAATTAGGAGTACAACCAATATATCTAATCAGTATTTCCAGAATTATTTCCACCATTGCTATCACATAGTCTAACTTCCATCATCTCTCCCAATGAACAATGCAGAAAACAAATACAGCCTTGATTCTACTTCTGCTACACTATCTTCCACACAAAATTCAAAGCCATCCTTATAAAATAGGAATGGGATAGAGGCACTCTGTTTGTGTCAACTCTGATGGTATTTTATTCTATAAAATCTTTGATATTTTGTTTGTCTTCAAGGGCCAGAGAAATAAATGCATAGGGATAACGTTTAAGATGAAATGAAGGTAAATTGTCAGTAAGGTTACCTTTTTATTATCAATGGCAGAATAAACTTAAATGAATAGAATTTACTTTCTGTGTGCTTTGCTTTTGAGGAAAAAAGGTAGAAGATATGAGAATAGGGTATCAGTGTATGTCTAAAGATCGGTGCATATTCAGTCAAATTTTTCACACCTTTTCACACATCATAGACATAATGATATTTATGAGTTCTTTGCAATAACTTATCTTCTAGTGATGACTATTTGCACTATATCTGAAGTTCCTTTGGTATGTTACTGTATTATTCTATATGGATCCAATCACAACAAAAATTTCTCTTGAAACTAAGAAAAAAATTTCTTTTATTTTGCAATGTAAAAAATTAACACTTTGAACATTTATACACATGGTCTTGCATTGACCTGACAGTTCTGGAGAATTGATTTTGCAGAGGACCTATTTTCTTAGCATTCAGCCAAATATTAAAATGGAACCTATAAATAGCATTAATGTACTAGGAAGACAATAAAAACAGCATCCAAATAATTAGTCTAATTAGTCAGTTTTGCTGCTATTGCTGAAAGGAAAATATCTTCAAATACTGAAGTTGTCTAAGCTTGTTAACATAGCTTAATACCCAGTATCTATAGTATGCAGATTACCAGTTTTATTGGTATTGGATATGGATTTATTTTAGATGAGTTTAATTATGATGTGGACAAGAATCTTACAAAAGCTGACACCATCAAGGAACAATTAATTTTACAGAAAGGGAGGATATAGTTACTATTTCTCATACACCTGTTGGATATCAACAAGAAGGCTGAAAATATCTTATTACTCATTATGTACCCATTTAAACAGAAACTAGTACTACTAAAAAGTTACTTTTTTATTTTGTTATTTTACTATGTAACAAGTACATAGGAATAGTTTGACTATCTTAATTATTGTAGCAACAACAGTGTTTTTTGTTTTTTGTTTTTTAATTTCATTTCTTTTCAGCGTAACAGAATTCATAGTTTAACACCACACCCAGTGCTCCATGCAATGCATGCCCTCCATAATACCCATCACCAGGCTCCACTAACCTCCCACCCCCAGCCCCTTCAAAACCCTCAGGTTGTTTTTCAGAGTCCATAGTCTCTCATGGTTCATCTCCCCCCCCAATTTCCCTCAACTCCCTTCTCCTCTCCATCTCCCCATGTCCTCCGTGTTATTTGTTATGCTCCGCAAATAAGTGAAACCATATGATAATTGACTCTCTCTGCTTGTGTTTAATACCTACATTTATAATTGTGGAAACTGAGGCTTCTGGTGTTTATTTACTTTGCTCATGTGGGTGACAGAATTTGTAGTCAGGTGTGATCTGGGTCTGAGACTCATAATTCTTATCACTTAATTACACTATCAACATAGACTAAAATTTAATGAATTTCCTTTATTTTCTTAATGAGAAATATTTTAAATAAATAATTTATTCAAAGCATTGCTTTTTCTACTACTACTGGGGCATAATTTATATCATAAGGAGTTGATATTTGGAAAAACCAATATAACCAAACTAAGGAATGTTTCTTTGTAATTGAAGGTTGGACCCCTTTCATAAGAAGTTCAAGTAACAGTGACAGGAACAGGTTGAAAACTATAAAGGTATTATAAATTCAAGTGGATGTGATAGAACCAAGACAATTAAATGCTCCATGGTAGAACCATTTGTTAATTGTTAAACTGTACAACTGAATACTCAACAGAAGTGTGTGACAAACCAGACAAGTAATCTGAAAGTACAAAAATGGAACTAGCTGATATGATGAAACTCATCAGTGCAACCCAAGCGGTTATGCTTAATTGTTATTGGAGTGCATAACAATAAGTTACACACTAGGAGGAAGTGTGCTGAATTCAAAGTTGGAAATAAAGATAACCTTTTCTGAAGATTGTTTTGAAGGTAAAACTATCAAGGTGGACACACAAAGTTTATGGCATCTGTAGCATAAAGTTTCAGATGTTATTTAAAAGAAGCCAGGAGGTGGTAGGAAAATACTTATTACTGGATAATAAATTTCTCTTTTGTTATTTTTGAATATATTTTCCATTGGTCATTATCTCACATAATTAAGATTTTCAAATATCTGGGCTTCTGAGAAGACGGTGAAGTAGAGGATCCTGTGCTCACTTCATCCCACAGACACACTGAGGTAACAACCATATCAGTGAAACTCTGAAAACGACCTGAAGACTAGCAGAACAGACTTTCCAAAGTTAATTGTATGGGATAGACCATATATAAAAGGATAGGAGACACAATTTTGAACCAAACCCTTGCAACAGTCGCCACGAAGAGGAGCGAACATCACAAGCTAAAGCACAGAGAAGTGAGATCACCACACCAGGTACACTGCACAGGGACCTGCACTGAGAAGACAAGTCCACATGATATTTACCTTTGAAAATCAGTGGGGCTTAACTTCATGGGTTTCTACTATCAGCAGGGTTAGCTCTAGGAAAGCCTGAAGGCAATAGGAAACTGAGTCTCTGTCTAATGAATCAGCATAACAAATAACCCAGCAAAAATACAGCATTGGAGTGACAGTTTGAAAAAATGTGTGTGGGAGGAGCAAGGATTTTTAGGAGACTTCACCAAGAAGAGAAGTACTGGTGGGTGCATTCACCCAACACTCATCCTAACCTAGATAGAGGGACACTGGCAAGAACCAGCGAGAACACTTTCCACTTATCTTGCTACCACCATGTGTTCTGTTCCTCTGTTCTCCTGCAGATCTGCCTCTATTTAACCCACTCCACTCTGCAGGCATTCCTCCAAGGCAGTTCTTGCCCCCATCACACCCTGCAGGTGACCCCAGTGGGACTGGTACCATTATAAAGTGACTTCTGCCTTGAGGAGAGGGAAAAATAACCACACACACCAGCTCACCCACGGTCTCAGCAGCTGAACCCAGTAACTGGCAGCACAGAGAGTATGCCCTGCCAATCAGTACAACTGCAGTCCCAGCAGGTTGGACTGGGGGCAAGCATCTAGTCAGACTGCCAGCCCTACCTACCAACCAAAGGTTCTCAGAGGACAGCACAGAGAGCACACTGCACCGTAGGGTGTGTGTGACTGCAGCCTTGGAAAATAGGCTAAGGGGGGCAAAGGGAGAAGCAAAACCCCCACTGAGCAAGGACCCTGGGATCATTACCTGAGCCAAAGGCAGATGTTTAACCGACTGAGCCACTCAGGAGCACCTTAACAAACAAAATTTTAAAAGCAACTTTAGGGGGCGCCCGGGTGGCTGAGTGGTTTAAGCCTTGGTCTTTGGCTCAGGTCATGATCTCAGGATCCTGGGATCGGCCCACATCGGCTCTCTGCTCAGCAGGGAGCCTGCTAACCTCTCTCTCTCTCTCTCTGCCTGCCTCTCTGCCTACTTGTGATCTCTCTCTCTCTGTCTGTCAAATAAATAAACAAAATTAAAAAAAAATAAATAAAAGCAACTTTGGGCCCCATGTAACTTAACTCACACATACTACACATATTTTCTCTGAACATACCTGTAATTTTCATGAGACCAGCAACAGTTTTTCTTGTTCACCACTATATTCTGGTGCTTATCAAAGTGTATGGCACACTGTAGGTCTTACTGCATATTCATTAAATGAATAGATTTCTAGTTATGTTGCCTGCTTCACTCAAGTTGAATGCACAAGTGGATACCCCATTCTCTACTACTTTTAAAGAGTATTTAGAGGGGCGCCTGGGTGGCTCAGTGGATTAAGGCCTCTGCCTTCAGATCAGGTCATGATCCCAGGGTCCTGGGATCAAGCCCCGCATCGGGCTCTCTGCTCAGCAGGGAGCCCTGCTTCCTCCTCTCTCTCTGCCTGCCTCTCTGCCTACTTGTGATCTCTCTCTCTGTCAAATAAATAAATAAAATCTTAAAAAAAAAAAAAGAGTATTTAGACATATTTTCCTCACTTTAACCCCAGATGCTTTTTCTAGGCACAGTTGAGAGCACATTTATATTCTGTGAGCATTTATTTCACACTTGTTTCCATTTGTGTTTTAACATTTCATATTGAAAGCCAAAGGTAGGATGTTCTCATATTCATAATCCCTTAGGGATCTTTTGTTCTTGACTATACTTTGAAAAAGTAACACTATGCTATTCAATCTAATTTCTTTTCTCTAAAAGTTTTTCTAAGTGGCTATAATATTAATTTAAAGTTTCTTCCATAGATTTTGTCCTAAGTAAATCACCAAAAACTGCACGGGTTTTTACTACCAGCTGACATCCTCCTGAGAAAAAGAAAAGTACCAGGACTCCATTCTCCATTTTTATTGCAACAGACTGAGAAAGATTCATGTTTAAAATTCAAAGACTGTGATTATATTAAAAATACATGTGTTTTTAAAAATTCCACTGGTTGATGTATTAGTTTGATTTCTTTTGAGGCTTTTGTGTTTGTTTTTCTACCATATGCTTCTGCTTGGGAAAAAGTCATTAAAAATTAATGTTCAAAAAACATTTTTCATCAAGGGTTACTTCATTTACTGAAATATTAGAAACTCTACCAAGTATTGATAAATGGATATGCAAAATTGAGCAAGAATGAAAGTTTTTTTTCCATATGTCTACAATTTTAATAACATTTTGGGGAAAAGATACAATGGGGAGTTAAGAGAGTTAGAATTTGGTGTTTTAAACCCACATTTACTGACCACTAATGACAATAAATAATGGAACACATAATGAATTGAATGAATGAATGACAAAACCTTTATGACTACTAGCCTTCTTGGCCAGTAATTTCTTTATATTCCTCACCAACTCTTCAACTTATATAAATTCTTTATATTCCCTATAATTATTTTTATAGCATGATTCACCATTCAATGAAACACAGTGGAAAGAAAATATGAATACCTATTTGTGCTTGAGTTTCTGTTTCATTATGTCTATGATGTTTATGCAATTGAAAGTAAATTATATGTTCCCTGATGAATATCAATAACCCCTTTAACCTATCAATCTAAACATTCTTTCTCTATTTTCTCCTATGATGCTTCATAAACAAAGATAGGAGAAACATAACTCAGAATGCCAACAACCAGTAAGGAAAGGCAGGAAGGCCCATTTTAAAAAGGCAAAAATGAAAACACAGCAAATGAAAAGTTTAACTTCCTGCTTTTATCTCCTCCATGACTAATATTGAGATAATAGAATGCAAGAATAAAAGAACGCTTTTGGTGTCCTCATTAATTGAGCACTGACTAGCAGTTCTTTTCCTAAGGCTTGTGAAAAATGTTCCCTCTGGTAACTTTAAATCCATTTTTATAATTAGCATTTAGTTGTATTCTTGAAACGAAACCAGCTTCTTTTTGTCTGCCAACACCAATTTTCAGCTCAGCAGCTAAAAAATAAGTCCTGTGCATTAAAACCCAGCAGGTTTGATGACAAGTTGTAATGACTTATAGAAATTCTGTCATAATTTTATCCATGGAAAATTAAATTAATTTCTTCTAAATCTGATATTTATTATACATTCAAAATTCTATTTGTATTCACTTTTGACAAAATTATATATCCTATGCTTATAAGCTAAAGATTATTAATTGGAAACAATTATTTGAAATACAAAGGCTATCCTTTCTAAATCACTTTTTTAAATCAATTTTCTAGTATAGTCCTGAATAACTATGTAAAAATTTACTTCACAAATAATAGGATGGGAGAGGAGCAAGATGGCACAGTAGCAGATGGAAATATCATTAGGTCCCAGGAGTTCAGCTAGATAGTTATCAAACCGTTCCAAACACTTACAAACTCAACAGGAGATAGAAGAGAAGAAGAGCAGCAATTCTAGGAATAGAAAATCAAACACTTTCTGGGAGGTAGGACGGACAGAGAAGTGAATCCAAAGCAACGGGAAAATAGACCATGGGGGGAGGGGTTGGCTCCCAGCAAGCGGTGGAAGAGTAGACCACAAAATCAGAACTTTCAGAAGCCTGCTCCACTGAAGGACATCACTCCAGAGACTAGGAAGGGGTGGAACCCTTGTAGGGTCTCAGAAAGACTGAGAGTGTCTGAGTGTGTCAGAGCTGCCAGGTATCAGAGCAGGGAGGCCAGCTACAGAGACGGAGCCAAGGAGTGAGCTCTTAGCTCAGGGTTACCTTAAACCATGATCCAAGGCACAGTCAGGCCACTGCTCTTCGAACGGGGACCCAACAAGTGGCAGATCCGGAGAGACCCCCTCCTTCGTCTTCCATGAGGAGTGGCACGGAAGCATGTAGCAGGAATCTTCTGAGTTTGGAGACTCCAAATGGGCCTAGCACCAGAGAGAAATGCTTGGTAATGGCTGGCTAAGCATGGAGTGCGGCTGGAGACCAGGGAGATGGGAAGAATTAACTGCTTTATCTGAGGGCGCTCTGAGGAATGGAGCCCCAAGCTCTCGGCTCCTCCAGGTTGGAGATTGGGAGGCCGCCATTTTCATTCCTGTCCTCCAAAGCTCTATGGAAAGATTTCAGGGAACAAAAGCTACAGAGAGTGAATCTGAGCAGATGAGCAGATCACTTAGCCTGGACCCTGCAAGGGTAAAGTAATTCTGCCTTGGGCAAAGACATTTGAGAATCACTGCAGCAGGCCCCTCTCCCAGAAGATCAGCAAGAATATTCACCCAAAACCAAGTTGACCAATCAACAAGAATTGCAGAACTCCAGAGCCAGAAGAAAGAAACGCAAAAAGTTCATGACTTCTTCCCATGGTCCTTTAGAATTGCAAAGTTCATTTTTTTTTATATTATTCTAATTTTTCAACTTTTCCTCTTTCCATCTTTTAACATTTTTTACCTGTTTTATCTTAACAATACCTTTTTAAAAACATCTTTTTAAATTTTCACTCTTATAGTCACATTATATCTCTTCATTGTATAATCTTATTATTTATATAGGGTTTTTTTTCTTTAAAATTTTGGGATTCAATTTCTTCTAATAGATCAAAATATAACCTCAATCTAGCATATGGATTTGTTCTGGTCTCCAGCCTAATCACAATCTATCCTTTTTTTTCTTGTTTTCTTTTCCCAAATAACTTATTTTATCAATTCCTTTTTTACAATCTTTCAATTTTCATCTTTACAGTCATGTTCCATCCCTTCATCACCTTCATGCTTATTTTTGTATATAATAACATTTTCTTTCTTTAAAATTTTGAGAGGAAGTTTCTTCTCAGAGACCAGAATACACCCCAAATCAAATGGTTGGCTCTGTTCTAGTCACCAGTCAAATACATATATTTTTTGATTTTTAATTTGTTTATTGTTATTTTTCCCTTTCTTCTCCCGCCAGTTTCCAGTCTCTTCTGATTTGGTTTGCATATATTTTTCTGGGGTCTTTGCCACCGTTTTAGTATTTTATTCTCTCATTCATATATTATTATCCTGATAAAATAATAAGGTAGAAAAACTCACCACAAATACAAACAAACAAACAAACAAAAAAACAGAACAAGAGGCAGTACCAACAGCTAGGGACCTAATCAATACATACATTGGTAATATGTCAGATCTAGAGTTCAGAATAATGATTATCAAGGTGCTAGCTGGGATTGAAAAGGGCATAGAAGATATTAGAGATTCCTTTTCTGGAGAAATAAAATCCCTTTCTAGAGAAATAAAGGATATAAAATCCAAACAAGTTGAAATAAAAAAGCTATTAATTAGGTGCAATAAAAAATGGAGGCTCTTACTGTTAGGATAAATGAGGCAGAAGAGAGAATTAGTGATATAAAAGAACAAATGATGAAGAATAAAGAAGCTGAGCAAAAGAGAGACAACTACTAGATCATGAGGGGAGAATTTGAGAGAGAAATGATACCATAAGATGAAACAATATTAGAATAATTGGGATACCAGAAGAAGAAGAAAGAGAGAGAGGGGCAGAAAGTATACTGGAGAAAATTATAGGAGAGGAATACGACAAAGGGAACAAGCATCAAAATCCAGGAGGCACAGAGAATCTCCCTCAAAATCAATAAAAATAGGTCCACAACCCATCATCTAATAGTAAAACTGACAAGTCTTAGTGACAAAGAAAAAATCCTGAAAAAGCCAAGGACAAGAAGTCTGCAATATATAATGGTAGAAATATTAGATTGGCAGCAGACTTATCCACAGAGACCTGGCAGGCCACAAAGGACTGGCATGATATATTCAGAGCACTAAACGAGAAAAACATGCAGCCAAGAATGCTCTATCCAGCAAGGCAAATCTTGAAAATAGAAGGAAAGATAAAAAACTCCAGGACAAAAAAAAAATTTAAAGAATTTGCAAACAGCAAACCAGCCCTACAGGAAATACTGAAAAGGGTCCTCTAAGCAAAGAGAGAGCCTAAAAGTAATAGACCAGAAAGGAACAGAAACAATATACAATAACAATCACCTTACATGCAATAAAATGGCACTAAATTCATACCTTTCAATAGTTACCCTGAATGTAAATGGGCTGAATATCCCAATCAAGAGACACAGGGTATCAGAATGGGGAAAAAAAAAAAGTCAATATGCTGTCTACAAGAAACTAATTTTATTTTTTTTCTTTTCAGCGTAACAGAATTCATAGTTTTTGCACCACACCCAGTGCTCCATGCAATGCATGCCCTCCATAATACATGCCACCTAGCTCCCCCAACCTCCCATGCCCCGCCCCTTCAAAACCCTCAGGTTGTTTTTCAGAGTCCATAGTCTCTCATGTTTCATCTCCCCCTCCAATTTCCCTCAACTCCCTTCTCCTCTCCATCTTTCCATGTCCTCCATGTAATTTGATATGCTCCGCAAATAAGTGAAACCATATGATAATTGACTCTCTCTGCTTGACTTATTTCACTCAGCATAATCTCTTCCAGTCCCGTCCATGTTGCTACAAAAGTCGGGTATTCATCCTTTCTGATGGAGGCATAATACTCCATAGTGTATATGG
>PISX010026585.1:0-24284 GCA_004024625.1 Mellivora capensis | reverse complement strand
TGGACCACATCTTCCTTATCCATTCGTCCATTGAAGGGCATCTTGGTTCTTTCCACAGTTTGGCGACCGTGGCCATTGCTGCTATAAACATTGGGGTACAGATGGCCCTTCTTTTCACCACATCTGTATCTTTAGGGTAAATACCCAGTAGCGCAATTGCAGGGTCATAGGGAAGCTCTATTTTTAACTTCTTGAGGAACCTCCACACTGTTCTCCAAAGTGGCTGCACCAACTTGCATTCCCACCAACAATGTAAGAGGGTTCCCCTTTCTCCACATCCTCTCCAACACACGTTGTTTCCTGTCTTGCTAATTTTGGCCATTCTAACTGGTGTAAGGTGGTATCTCAATGTGGTTTTAATTTGAATCTCCCTGATGGCTAGTGATAATGAACATTTTTTCATGTGTCTGATAGCCATTTGTATGTCTTCATTGGAGAAGTGTCTGTTCATATCTTCTGCCCATTTTTTGATATGATTATCTGTTTTGCGTGTGTTGAGTTTGAGAAGTTCTTTATAGATCCTGGATATCAACCTTTTGTCTGTACTGTCATTTGCAAATATCTTCCCCCATTCCGTGGGTTGCCTCTTTGTTTTGTTGACTGTTTCCTTTGCTGTGCAGAGGAAGCTTTCATGCTGTGCATGAAGCTTTTGATCTTGATGAAGTCCCAAAAATTAACGGCTGCTGTTCACAGACACGCTCAGCAGGTGGCGCCACTGGTCCTGCCACCACAGCAGGTCCTGCCAGCAGGTGGTGGTCCCATCCTCCTGCACCTGTGCGTGGACCACAGGCCAATGCTCTGTAGAACCTCTGTGCTTTGCACAGCTGACATCACGCTGCCCAACCTTCTCACTTACACCCTGAGGAACAGTTCGGTGAAGAGGGCTACGAGGACAGGGCTTAACCAGAAATTACCTGTTCCAGAACAGCTGGGGGAGGACATAACCTGCCTGGCAAGGGTCTGGATCCAGCCCATGAAGCTGACTTTAGTTAGCAACCTCAGGAGAGTGAGCATGTCGCCAGTGGATATAAAACTGACCAAAGACCTGGTATAACCTTTCAAAATGCCATAAGGCTAAGTGTACCAAAAGCCTAAAAGCGTTTCTTTTCATTGATTCAGTAATTCTTGTTCTAAAAATCATAAACTCAAAAAATTAACTCTAACGAAACTGGAACTATAAGGCTGTTCCTTGTATTTATAAAATGAAAAAGTATTAAAATCTCACTTCCAATGTTGGACACATGAATACAACCATGCTTAAAATCGTATTTAAATGAATATTTAATAATAAGGGGCTACGTTTATCATTTTAACAGTAAGTGATAAGAGCTAGGTATAAACCTCCACTTACAACAGGAGCCCAATGCTGTAAAAATACATGTGCAGAATAATGAATAGTAGTACACCAGAAAGTTCATGGTTCTCATCCGTGATCTGTAGAACTATGGATAATTGTTTCTTCTTTATTAATCTATTCATTTTTCCATGTTTTGTAAAATGAGGCTGTGTTACCCTCATAAGCAGAAAAATGATAATTTCTGAAAGGAATCTGAGGCTCATATAAATTTATTTGGACTGTAAATTCCCATCACAACACAATCCTCCAACTTTCACATTTTTCCTAGGTATGCACTTTATGTTTTCATTACTTCTTCTCTTCAAAACTACTGCTTTTGTTGCTTTCAACTTTTTTAAGATTTTATTTATCTATTGGAGAGACAGAGCACAAGCAGGGAGGGGGTGAAGGAAGAGGGAGAAGTAGACTCTCCACTGAGTACTGAGCCCAGTGTGGGGCTGGATCCCAGGACCCTGAGATCATGGCCTGAGCTGAAGTCAGTCACTTAATGGACTGAGCCACCCAGGTGCCCTGATGCTTTTAACTTTTTATACTGATTTCACATGGGGATAACGAGAAGGCCTACAAAGTGTTTATTATCCTAGAAACAGTCATGGGTTTAACAATGTATTAGAAATGCCTTTGCTTCCAACTGAATGCTGGAGGAAGGGAGCAAAACTCTCTTGTTGGCAGGTCACTATCAACCTATGCAGGCAAAGCCACATCAGGACAGAATGAACCAATTAAATGTACACACTGTGCACGGCATTGTCCAGAATGCAAACATGAGGAAAGTTTCCAACTATGTTTTCCAAACCTCCTTTCATTTTTATTTAATGTCACAAATCATAGAGAAAATTAACTTAGAATCCAAAAGAAGGTGAACTGTTACTCTATCAGGAAGAAGGCTCTAGAGTGGTGATGAGTCCCATCCACTGAATTTCTGGGCTCCCCTGGTTATCTTCTTGGACAGATCGTAGCTGAATGGAAGTTCTGCCTTTCTTCTTCTTCTTCTTCTTCTTCTTCTTCTTCTTCTTCTTCTTCTTCTTCTTCTTCTTCTCCTTCTCCTTCTCCTTCTTCTTCTTCTTCTTCTTCTTCTTCTTCTTTTTTTAATTAAACACTGCACTACGGGGCACCTGGATGGCTCAGTGGGTTAAAGCCTCTGCCTTCGGCTCAGGTCATGATCTCAGGGTCCTGGGATCGAGCCCTGCATTGGGCTCTCTGCTCAGCAGGGAACCTGCTTCCCCCCCCCTTTCTCTCTGCCTGCCTCTCTGCCTACTTGTGATCTCTGTCTGTCAAATAAATAAATAAAATCTTTAAAAACAAAAACAAAAACACTGCACTACATGCAATACAAAATGGAAATCACTTCCATTCCCTGAAATGATACTGCTTGCAAGTAACTTCACTAAAAACATCATTATGTCTTCTTAAACTCTTTATCACTGCTATGTTGTCACACTGGATTTCTCCAACCCCTTTTTTATGGCTCAACCGGTGCGTGAAAGGAAAGGTTAGCCACCGTGGTGAGAGTTGTGTTTCCATGTAGGAATTCCTTCCCAGCATTTCTCAAAAGCAATTATTTATTTTTAAACCCAAATTCTGAGAAAAGATAGATTAGAAATTAGGAAAATTGGAAAAAGGCATCATAACTCTCCTCCAAGAATTAAAGCATGATAAGCAACACAGAGAGGCTACTGATTCAGAGGAATCCACTCAGGTCGAGCAGAAAACAAGAGCAGGAAATATGACATGCAGAGTCAGAGGTTAAGTTTACATTTCAGGAATGAGGACAGGAAGCACCAGGCAAGAAACAGTCATGACCTGATCAGTCAGTCTTGATGGTGTCTCTTTCCATGTGTAAGTTCATGGCCCCATCTGCTGCTAACAGTGAGTCATCCTTGCAAATAAAATAAATATTCATAAGTGTATATGACTAGGAAACTTTATACAAATCCTATGAGTGATGTCCAAGAAATACCACATTTTGGAAGCAAATAAGTCCTTAGATTGGTGGTTTTGACATGTGATTCTGCACAGTGCTGTTAGTGTTAATAGGAAATCCGAATGTTTCTTTATTCAGAAACCACCCAGTAATGTGCACAGGCATTTTCCAGTGTTTGAGTATTTGTTGAAGCCTACAGTACGTGGTAGATATTAATACATCTAATATTTATAATTATTAAATTTTAGATGCCTATAGTAAGGATAAAGAAGGTAAAGAATAGTGAGATGGCTTAATTTTGTGCATTCCCGAACATTCACAGGAATTCGAATTTCTACTTCCCACATGTTGAAGACCAAGGAAACCATATAAGGAGTATGTATTTGTGCATGTCCGTATTGTCCAGTTACAACTAATAAATGTAGATGGAGAGATGGCAATAAGAGGATGGAATGAGAGAGATGATGAAACAACACATCCTGGGCAGGTAGTTTGCTTTGTGGATATTGGATGGGTCAGAAATAATCTGCCGTATCACACTGTCAAGCATCGTAACAGACATTTTCATAATGATGTCCATATTCCCTTTCCTCTATCTCTTTCTCTCTCTCTCTCTCTGTTTCTTCCTCTTCCAGTAGTTACTTTGAAAACCACATTATAAAATTTTGAATTCTAGTGAAAATAATTAGAAGCTTGAAATGTGACGGTGATTATTACTTGAGCCTCTCTTTGCCCACAACTCCAATATGAGAATTGTCCTAGTTGCTTCTTTTGGTTTTCAATCCAGCTCTCATAAGAAGGAAAAGATATGGTGCTTATAGCATTGGGAAAAAGAAGCTCCTCAACAGAGAAGGCATACAGTGTTGTGTAACCATCCCCAGAGACCACAAAACACATATTTGGTGATCTTCATTAAACTATTTTAGAAAGGCACCTTGATGTCATCATACAACAATTCCTTCAATAAGTATTTATCATGAACATTCATTTACTCATTTTTAAACAAATATTTAGAGAGAATCTATTATTTGCCAAAGTCTCTGACTCCATGGATCTAATGTTCATGAGGGAGAAAGAGACAAAATAGGCAAATGCTGTGGAAATAAGGAGGAAGGTGGTGAGGGGGGGCAGGGATTTGGGATAAAGAGAGTGTAGAGGGATGGTGACTTGGGGATGAGGAAGGGACCATATTTTGTACCTGACACTGGGCTATATGCTTAAGTTCATATACAAAACACAAGATACCTGCTTTCAAGGAAACTACCAACTGTTGGGAACAGAAACACACAATTATAAGTCAATCTTTTTTTTTTCTAGAATATAGAAGTTCCAGAGGAATATTCTAGAGGAGAATAATATGCAAGAAGACCATTGTGTACCATATGCCCTTGTTTTCCTCAATGTAAGCTTTGGTGATTTCTTGTGTGTATTCTCAAAGAGGGGCTTATATTTTTTTCCACTACCAAGGAGTTTTTAGAAACTCTGGTTCCAAAACGTCTAAGACTCCCTCCCACCTGCACAGATGAGGCCATAAACCTCCAGAAAAATCTCTGTGGCTATACATAAGTGCCCACTGGCTTGTTCTATCCTGGGTCTTCTTATTTCTGAGAAACTGCCACATCTCTGGTCTCTCGACTCTTGTCTTCTGTGGTCTATATATTAGATCATCTTGGAGGATGATGGCTTCCCTCTGGATGTTACCATATGTAGAAGCATCCTTGGCTTCACGCTGCCTCCCAGCTACTACTTCCAGAATCCCAGCAAAGATTTAACATCTCACCGTCTGCTTATCTGGAAGAAAAGACAAGGCAAGAAACGATTTTTCCATTAACTCTGATGTGATCATAATTCAAATAACACTTGAAGCAAAAAGGAAAATGTGGTGAGCTTATTTTGTTTTTATATATTTTTTTTAATTTTTATTTTTTATAAACAAATTTTTATCCCCAGGGGTACATGTCTGTGAATCGCCAGGTTTACACACTTCACAGCACGAACCATAGCATGTGCTATTGTTTTTATATATTTTAATCAAAATGTAAGTAACATACAAGAAAATACATAGATTTCAAATGGTTCAGTTTCATGTCTTTGGGCAATTGTATTCAATAATAAAATATTTTCATCACCCCAGAAATTTCTCTTGTTCCCCTTTCCAATCAACTCTCCTCCCTGCCCAGTCAACCACTGCTCTGACTTCTATTCCCATAGATTAGCTGTGCCCATACAGGAATTTCATATGAACGGAACTCGCATACTATGTTTTCTTTTGTGTCTAGCTTCTGTCACTTAAGATAATGTTTTTGAGATTCACACAGGTGGTCATGTATTTTAGCAATTTGCTCTTTTTAATACCTGAATCATATTTAATTGTATAAGTGTTGTTAATCCAATTTCTTTATCCATTATGAGTTTGATTCTAATGTCTTCTCTGTACTCTTGTTTCTGGGTCTCTTATGCTGGACACATGAAAGGGCACTTCATTAGAAGGGTTCTCTCACCCCATATTCCAATTCTTCAGCACCCCCATGCCCCACCAGCCAGAGGCTAACACACGTGTGTCTCAACTGGACCATTCTGGAGACATTTTGTTATCTGAGTCCTTGGTGATTTTATCAGTGTTTATCTCAAAACAGCTAAGAGAGGCTGGGAGTGTGGAGTTCTTAAATTGTATTTCCAGGTGGCTGACACCTCCTGAGTAAACAAAAGGAAAGTACCTAATGTCTTTTGAGCTGTTAAATGTGGTCTAGGGATGATTGCCAGTTTTTTGGTATGCAAATAGGGGCTCTTACAGCTTAAGTGACATGCCCAAGGTCATATATCCACTGGGTAGAAGAGCTGGACTTCCAAGCCAGGTCTGTCTCACTTCAAAGTCCCTGCTGTTTCTACTACTACATCAGCCTCTAAGAGCATAACTGGACTGGAAACCACTTCATGTGACACTACTTTTGGTTCTGAGCCAAAACTAATCCACTGATGCTAACAAGTCACTCATCTCTCAATTTACTCATTTGTACAATGAGTGATGTTTTAGTTGACCTTTGTGGTGTCCTCCAGCTCTAGATTCCATGACTGTGTTCATAGAACAACTCCACACCATGTCATTTATGAGTAACGAGAAATGACAGGTAAGGAAATGGTAAATGCAAAAGCAGCACATTTCCCAAATTATAACTTTTCAACTTTATTTCTTATTTATTTTTAGGAGCTTCCATCTCAGCAACACTTGTTCCTTTACTGAACCCAGATCATGCCATGCATGGTCCCACCATGTGGCCTCTGCTCATACCCTCCCCCTGCTTCAGAGTCCCTCTTTCCATGTCTCCCCACCTATGTAACCCTACCCATGTTAAAAGAATGCCTCTAGTTTACACCTGCCATGAAATATTTACTTAATACCCCAGTTTATAGGTAACTCTCTCTCCCCTGAATGCCTGCAGCATTTTTCCTAGCATTCTTGATATCCGACAGCAACCACTGTACTTGTCTCCATCCACCGTTGGTAACTTTAACCTCTTGCTCCTGTTCACCTCTTATATCTGCAAGTCAACTGTGAACTGTGGACGGTAGAACCTGAGTGTTAGCCCTCATGACTTCCCTATAATACTTAGGCCAGAACAGGAACAGGATATGGAGTCAAGTCCAAATAATGTTTTATTAATAAACTCTGAATAGATAAAATGTAGTCAGAAGCTTGGGAGATTTTCCCAAGTCCTTCTTTTTCAATAGGGCTAACCCTCAGTTTCTACTTCCATGGTAGAGGAAAGGGGCTTCCATTTCCCGAAACCTTGAACCGGGGTAATTCTGAACTCTAGAGGAGCAATCATGACAACCAGAGCCTGAAAGGTCAGAACAACTAAATATCCATACCCCTCAGAGAAAGAGAAAATTCTTGCTCCTGGATCTGCTTTCTAGAAGACACATGCTGAGCTAGTAGTTTTCTTAGTCATTTCAGGCTGCTTTAACAAAATTTCATAAACTGAAAGGCTTATAGACAACAGAGCTTTATTTCTCACACTTCTAGAGGCTGGAAGTCCCCCCACCCCCCAAGGTGAAGGTGTAGGCAGATTCATTGTCTGGTGAGAGCCCACTTCTTAGTTCATCAATGGCTGTCTTCTCCCTGTGTCCTCTCATGGCAGAAGGGAAGAGGAGGCTCTCTAGGGTTTCTGTTCTGAGAGCACTAATCTCATTCATGAGGGCTCCCTCATGACCTAATCACCTCCCAAAGATCCCCTCACCTCCTAATACCACCATCCTGGGGGTCAGGTCTGAACATATGAATCTGAGGGGAACACAAACGTTCAGACCATCGAGCAGTAGTAGAAGAAGAAATTCATAAATATGCCTCATGGACAAGGTGCAGAAACAAGGATTATGATTCCACCCACATTTCCTGCCTATCTATGACCAGATAGATAGATACATAGATAATAGAATTCCTTGCCTTCTCTTTCTTCTCCATTGCACAGCTATTTTAAATATTGGCCGTGAATAACTATACATTTAGTTTATCGTTTAAATTGTTTCCTATTGAGGAGAGCTGCGTGTTCCTGGTTTGGGTAAGAAATACCTGCACTATATTAGGAGGCCCATGTAAGCATTAGAAGGCATGTATCTATTGAGGCTGGGTCTCTGGCTATATATATCTATATATCTATTTATCTATATCTATATCTATATCTATACATATATAATGTAGCATCCCTTCCTCCTGCCATTCCAGGGCCTCTTTTTCCTGCCTTCCCAGTATATCTGTGAATCACCCCAAATCATGTCCTCAGTATGTGTCCTTTCAATATTAAGACGTTCATTTATTTCATTCATTTATAGCTAAGAGCCCTGAATGCTGATTCCCTGGGTCCTGAGACTCCCTTCCAACACAGACATCCATTCAAGGGGTACAGAGGCCGTAGGCTCTCCCCTTCTGCTGCAGATGGCATCTCTTTGGAATCACAATGCCTAGTGCAGGAATTTCACTCAGTTCTTGAGGTATTCACTAAGTGCTCCCCCTCTACTAGGCACTGGAGAGGAAACAGAAGGAACTCAGAATATTTACCATCTCATGAAAACCTCAGACACACAGCAAACACTTCACTTATTATGAAGAGCAGCAAAAACTAAGTTACTGAGGAAAGCACAGGTGGGAAAAGGTACCCGAAAACAAAGAAACAAAAAAAGCAGAGGGGCCCGTCTATTCCCCATTTACCTCACTGAGGCTGGAATGTGAAAACAACAGTCTGTTTGAGGGAAAGACTTCAGGGATATGATCCCAAATGACATCGAAAGAGCTCAGTGCCCCATGAGAGCCCAGAACTATGACTTGTACTTGGGAAGAGTCTGGTTCTGAAAAATACATAAGGGCTGCTCTCAGGCTCCTTCCTGCTACCCTGTCAACACTCTGTTAAAAGCTGCTGGGTCTAGATTCCAGAAACTTCCCGAGATCTTGCCATCCTTCATAGGTGAGCCCTTTTAGACATTACTGAGGCTCTTAACCAGTTAGACTATTGCCTCACGGACTCAAAACAATTAGTGTGGGACTCCTGGTGGGCAGGAGAGGTAGCACAGGAAGGTGAAATTAGAAACTGTTACTCAAAACCACACACATCGCCTGTCACCGTCCTAGTCAAGCCCAAACCAACCCAGGGCTCAGTGGTCACAGGACCCTCTCAGGCAGGTCTGTGTTTTGTCCTGGGGTTTAAATATAGATGCCTGCCGGTTCCTTATCACAATGTAGCTTTGAGTGGGAGTCTCTACCTACTGTAGGTAGGTTCCCCCTCTTAGATTTGTAAACCAAGCTTCTTAGGAGCAAGGAGACCTGCTCAGGTCTATTGTTTGGTCTCCACTGCCCCTCGGTTTTCCAGAATCCCAGAGAAGGAGGATTCCTGGGTTTGGGCCTCTTCATGGAAAGAAAAGTTATTTGGAATATGGCTATCTCTAACCTTTTAGAGACTGAAGAGAGAGAAAGAGTGAGAGGAGGCCACACAAGGAGAATAGAAAGACTGGAAGGAACTCAATACCTCGGCTCTCAGGCTACTGTTCTTTCCAGTCAGCCACAGGGAAAACCGGACTTGGCCCAGTCTTCCTTCCCTGACTCTGGGCTACCCTTGGGAGGTCGCTCTAGCTTCCTGGTCACTTTTAGTTTTAAAAATAACTTCTACTTTGGTACGGAAGACTCACTTCCGGGGATTCAAAAACTTGGCCCAATTTAAAACTTAAATATCACATGCTTCAAAGCAACTGTCCTCCCCTCTGAGCTCAGGTAGCCTGGGGATGTGCAGTGGGAAGGAAGAATGGGAGTGGGTATGGGGACAAAAGTCTTCAAGTCTGGTGCCATGGAATCCTGGCAGCAGGTGAGTCATGAAACTATTGTCATGAAACTGTTTGGGGTTCTTCAGAGGCCTCATTTCTGGCACTGCTGCTCCAGGACAATGAATTTTCTCCCTGATCTTTTAATGATCCATTTTTTTGTGAGAGAGCCATGCATGTCCTCCCTGCTGTAGCCTCCTCTACCCCCACAGGCTACTTTTTTTGTTGTTGTTGGAATCCCAACAAGGTCACCTGAGCCTAACAACATCCATGTCATGTGATGGTGAGGGTACAGAATTTCCCCCACCCCTGCCACAGGGGGCTAATCCAAGAGCCCCCACCACCTTTAAAAATGGGACACAAACCCAAATATTTAAGTTCTTATGAGCCCCCCTAAACTTACTCCATTCACCTAACATCTTGCCACCAATGCAGCAAACATCTGGTTTCCCTTCCTGTACACATTGTCCAAGCGCAGCTCTTCTGGTGTCCTCCCCCTAACAGGAGTGGGAAGGAGCACCCACACGGCAGTGTATTTCAGTAAGCCCTCCTAACTCCTGCTCATGTCTCCTTCCCAAACACTTCACTCAGTGACTCTGCCCACTTCTGTCTTCTTCAATTTCAAAATGAAGGTGAATACTGGGAAAGGGTGTAGAGCCATTTTGTTCACTTTAAATAATTCCTTTTGGGGGTATCTAGCATCTTTAGAAGACAGAGTACACTTCGCCTATCATCCTCAGTTTAAGGCATTTAATTACATTTGGAACCAACTATAAACATCACTTTCAGAGTCATATTCAAGTTTAAAACATGTTCATTGACAAGTGTCTATCATAGCGGCTCTGTCTTCCCCTCGTAAGGCATTTCCTGAGTCTCTGCCCTGCTGACATATTAAGTAATTTTTCTCCACCTCCTTGCAATGGCGCTAGCCAAATGGTACCATACTGGCTTTTCTTTGGGGGCGTGAAGACCTTGTGTTCCTTTCTCCAGATCAGCAGAGATATGCATCAAGGAAATCAGACCACCATCTCTGGGTTCCTCCTTCTGGGACTCTCCAACCAAGCTGAGCAGCAGAAGCTCCTCTTTGTGCTTTTCCTGGGTATGTACCTGGTCACTGTGGTTGGGAATGGGCTCATCATCCTGGCCATCAGCTTGGATTCTTACCTTCACACCCCGATGTATCTCTTCCTTGCCAATCTGTCCTTTGCTGATATTTCCTCCATATCCACCTCAGTCCCCAAGATGCTGAGGAATATTCAGAGCAAGAGTCAATCCATCTCCTATGACAGCTGCATCACACAGATGTACTTTTCTATCGTCTTTGTTGTTATTGACAATTTCCTATTGGGAGTCATGGCCTATGACCGTTTTGTGGCTATCTGCCACCCTCTCAACTATGTGACCATCATGCAACCTAGGCTCTGCATTTTGCTCATGGTTATTCCGTGGGCCCTGAGTAACACTGTGGCACTAACACACACCCTTCTGCTCCTCCCGTTGCTCTTCTGTGACAGCAACACTCTCCCACACTTTTTCTGTGACTTAGCTCCTCTGCTCAAACTGTCCTGCTCAGACACAAGGATCAATGAACTCGTAATGTTTATCATGGGCATATCAGTTGTCACTGTCCCCTTTGCCCTCATCCTCTTCTCCTACATCTGCATTGTCAGGGCTGTCATAAGAATCTCATCCATGGAGGGAAAGTGGAAAGTCTTCTCCACCTGCAGCTCTCACCTGACAGTTGTATTACTCTTCTACGGGACCATTGTAGGGGTTTACTTCTTCCCCTCATCCACTCACCCCGATGATGGAGATAAGATTGGTGCCGTGCTATTCACTGTGGTGACACCCATGATGAACCCCTTCATCTATAGCCTGAGGAACAAGGGCATGAAAAGTGCCCTAAGAAAGCTCATCAGTAGGAAATGGTTCCTCCCTTTGATGTGCTGGACATCTGACTTCCTTTTATCCCCATAACCAGATGGATGATTCTGCCTGGAGCTCATGGCATAGATGTGATGATTCAGCTTTAGGTCTGCCTCCTATTCCAAACTCTGAAGGGTTGGGGCTTCTCCATGTCACTCTGGTCTTGGAGATGAGGCCCTAACCCCTTTGGTAAATCACAAGCATAACACATATCTTGATTCTAATCTATGTTACTACATAGATTGCAAATTGTTTACACCTCAGATGATAACAAGTGTAGACAGTACCTACAGTCTAGCTTTTACATCTCTGAAAACAGTTATTACTAATTCCTTTATTCAATCTAGATTTCTTTAGGTCAGCTTTGCTCAAAGTTTGTTTTGCCAAAACTATTATTCAGTGAGGTGTTCATAGGAGGGTGCCACAGCCAAATAATTTGGGGCAACTCTGAGCTCATTGAAGCAAAATGTCTTCAGTAGACAACTTCTTAGCCTTTGGTATAGTATAAATCTCCAGGAGGGTTGTAAGGTATACACTCAAAACTCAGTTCTCAAAACTCAGGTTAGTCAATCACATATAACCTAATTCATCACAAAATAGTTCATGGGACTAGTGTGCAGAACACATTTGTGGAAATGCATTCAATGAAAAATCAGGGAATATATAAGAAGACAGGAGTTCTAGTTTTGACTCTTCCCTGAGTAGTTATGAGATTTAAGGCAGGTCAACTCACTTTCTTCAGCCTATTTTCTTATCTTTAAAATAAGGTCTTTGTTTCCAGTTGTTTCTTTTTTTTGTTAACTTTTTTAAAAATCTTATTTTATTTCTTCAATGTTGCAAGATTAATTGTTTATGCACCACACCCAGTGCTCCATGCAATACATGCCCTCCTTAATACCCACCACCAGGCTCATCCAACCCCCACCCCCTTTCCCTCCAAAACCCTCAGTTTGTTTCTCAGAGTCAACAGTCTCTCATGGTTTGTCTCCCCCTCCAGTTTCCCCCAATTCACTTTCCCTTCCTTCTCCTAATGTCCTCTGTGTTATTCCTTATGCTCCACAAGTAAGTGAAACCATCTGATAATTGACTATCTCTGCTTGACTTATTTTGCTCAGCATAATCTCTTCCAGTCCCCATCCATGTTGACACAAAAGTTCGGTATTCATCCTTTCTGATGGAGGCATAATACTCCATTGTATATATGGACAATATCTTCTTTATCCACTCGTCCGCTGAAGGGCATCTTGGCTCTTTCCACAGTTTGCGACCATGGCCACTGCTGCTATGAACATTGGGATACAGATGGCCCTTCACTATCTGTATCTTTGGGGGTAAATACCCAGTAGTGCAATTGCAGGGTCAAAGGGTAGCTCTATTTTTAATTTCTTAAGGAATCTCCACACTGTTTTCCAAAGTGGCTGCACCAACTTGCATTCCCACCAACAGTGTAAAAGGGTTCCACTTTCTCCACATCCTCTCCAACTTGTTTACTGTTTTGTTAATTTTGACCAGTTGTTTCTAAATGAGGATATACATCAGAATTACCTAGAAGAACTTGTTTAAAATGCACTATCTCAGACCTTGTGGTGCCTTCCCTGCTCGACCAGCTGCAGTGGTCTTGGGTTCAGCTTGGCAATTAAATTCACAAGATACACCAAGCATCAAGCTTTAAGAAAGCTTTAAGTAAGGATACAGGACAGCCACACAACATACACAATGCTATCACGGTAGAGGTCTCATGGTTCCCAGGCCCACCTTCTAAATATCCCAGTCATTCCATACTTGGAATGTGCATGGTCATGAGAGAGAACACTCAGTGGCTGTGGACCACCTCAACTGAGGAAAACTTCAGCTCTGGGGTTCTTAGGGCATTATGCCTTACTTCTTGACAGTCTCCTTAAAGATTTGTGACTATCCCTCTTCTGGTAGTACCCCTTTTCTACCTCTCAACAAATGTAAATTTCTCTACTACAGACTCCTCTATAACCAATTTTAAGGAACAGATAAAAGTGGTCAAGCTGCTTCAAAGCCATTTCAGCAGGGCTGTCCTGCATCTTGAATCCAGCATATACCTAGACAGTTCCAGAACTCATTGCTAGGGGGATTCTATCAAGGGTCAAATCTCGGGCTTCCTTGAGGATGAGAAAGGCTCTAAGCCAGGTTTTACTGCTTTCATTCCAAACCCCAACCTGCAACTCCAGTGAAGGAATCAGGCTCTTGTATTCTAGAAACATCCTTCAGGTGACCTAAAGAACTACCGAACCACATGAACTCTGAGTTCTACTCCAGCTCTGGGATTTCCGTTAATCTGTATGCCAACTGGTTGATGGAGGTGTCTGCTGAAGATGTCTGTTGGATCTCCATCTTAAATGTGCCCTAGAGCTCCCCAGAAGAGCATGTTCTTTTTCTCTGTCCAAAGCCTTTTTCAAAATATTTTCACCTCTGGAGCAAACTATTACTAGTTATTTAATGTGATCCTCTAACAATTGCACTGTAGTGTAAGGAGCTTTGGTTCTAAGTCTTGGCTTTTCAGGTTGTTGTGATCCACCTGTACGATCCAAGGAAAATTATTTAATTTACGTAAGTTGTTTGTGGCTAAATGGGCATGTGTGTCACGCAACCACCATAGTTCTTAGTATATCGTAGACACTCGTGGCGGGGTGGGGGAGCCTTCCTCTTTTTGTGACTGTCCCCTGGCTCCCAACCCCAATCTACCTGCCCTACCAAACTATGTTTATTTGTTCCCAATCTAATAAGACTTCTTTTCTTCTCTAAACTTATAAAAATCCATCCTCTTTAAGAAGAAATATGCAATCAACCACCAGCCTTTCTCTCTGGTACCTCTTAAGCTTTTATGCTTCATGTGAATCTTCATTATAAATTTAAAATCCACTTGCTTTCTCTGAGCCTCCTAGTCCTCCTTCCTCAAATACCTCAAAATCCACCCAGTTCCACCCACAGCTCCAACATGAACCTTGCTTTTACTAGTCCACAGGGAGTGGTAGAGAGTCCTAGGTTTGTAATCAAAAGATTTGGAGTCTACAACTAACTCACTGTGGGACAAGCCATGTTACCAACCCCAGTTTCTCTTTCTGTAATACAACAATTGGTCTAATATGAACAAAGAAAGTTTTACAACAGCATTATCATGAGAACCCATTTATGTAAAATGGCATATGCAGGAAGAGAGTCAACAGAATATTAACAGTGTTTGTTTCAGATCATATTTTCCAAAAACGGTCACAAGAATATCTCCATCCCACATGCTCTTAAAGAACTTTGCCATTTCTTCATCAAGAGATGGAGTCTGTGTCCCTCTCCTTGAACCTGGAAGGCTGTGGGGCTGCTTTGGCTAATAGAGTCCCCACAAGAGGTGCTGATGATATCCAAGACTCTTAGAAAAGCCAGTAGAACCTCCACCTGGCACGTTCTCAGGACATGAACCTCTGGAGCCCTGAATTCCCCTGTAAAATGTCCCACTACTCTGAAGCCACCATGCTAGAGAGACCTAGAAAGGCCACAGAGAGTCAGAGAGAGACACCTGAGGAGCTCTAACTGTTCCAGTCTTTAAGTCTTTGGGTCACTCCCATCAGTCTCCACTGTGGGAGTGAGAGAACACTCAGCTGGCCCAGTGTCAGCTCGGGTTGTCAGCACTAGAGCCCCCAGTGAAAACTTCCTGACTGAGTCCTGTCAACTCATGGAACTGTGAGAGGTAACACTAAAAATCCCTGGGCTCTTTTTAAGTCCCAACATTTGGGGCCTGTTTGCTCTACAACACTATGTAACCAAAATAGTGGGTTTTGTTTCATAAAATGGAGGGGTTTATGTAATGTTCTGTTATTGCTTTAACATTTTACAGTAACGGTCACTTTAGGAAGAAAAAAAAATTTTTTTTAATTTTAAGGAAGATAAACTATCTTGCCTATTACACCATCACTCTTAACATGGTTCCAAAATCTTCTCAGTTATGTAAGCATCCATTGGGGGGGTCTGTAATTTTTCTCTCTTTATTCTGGTTTCATCCAGCCCATATGTGATAGAATAGAATATCTAGTAGAACAGAATAAGAACCGGCAAGTTTAGACCCAGGTCATTTGGTTTCAATTGATCATCATCCTTGTGGGTGGGTCCTCCATCACTTCCAGCTCTTAGGTTCCAACGGAGACCGTATCCGTTCTAAGATACATCTCCATTCTCAGTGAATAACGGGGAAGCTGATTTAGCTACGGATGGACTTGTATACAAGTTGGGAGTTTACTTGAGGAAGTGAATTTGGGTTAAGTTGAAGACACAAAAGACAATCGATTAAGAAAATAGAGAACCACAAACTTTTATGAGAGCCTTGATAAGTTTTCACAGAGGAGAGTTGTACATCTGGACCTGGCCATCTCGACAAATATCTACAGTAAACCTTCTATTTACCAGGCTCTGACTCTAGCCCTGGGAATAAAAGGATGGATAATTCCCAGTCCGTGCCTTCAGTGCACTCACAAACCAGAGAAATTGACACAAAAACAACTTTAAGTGATTTGTAAGACTGGATAAGCAAAGACAATATTTAGTCAATAATTATTGTCATTAGCTTTAGAATACATAAAGATTTTGTGCAAAACACAGTCAACTGAACTTCATCCTCTTCTTCTCCTTTTGTGTTAACCATGCCTGAGAAGAGCCAACCTGTGGCTTTAAGAATGAATTAACAGAAACCCCTGTAATCTAACACAAATACAAGAGAAACACCTAGAAAAATAAACTGAAAAAAATCCACACATTGGGTAGGCTTGGCTTGTAAAACCTATTCCATAAATTGCCTTCAAATATGTATTAATTTATTTACAAAACAAATATTTTTTGAGTACCTCGTGAGAGTCAAAAGGAAAATAGGACAGCGCCCTTGCTTTCCTGGTTTTTCCTTCACAGAGAAGGAGACAAACAAGGAATGTATGAATAAATTAAAAATGGCCATAATCCGAGGTCTCAAGAAGGCCTGTGATAAGAAATGGAGCGACCTCAGAGGCTATGGTGACCAGGGATGGACTAGCTATTTGAGGTGGAGAGGCGCAGGAGTCACGGAAGGTCTTTCTTGGATATGTGAGCAGAGAACTGAATAAGAGAGTGAGCCATGAGAAGATCTGGGTAAACACAGTCCAGGAAATGGGAAGGGCAGGCAAAAGATGCCACCGCGGGAGCAGCGGGGTGCCCTCACGGAACGGCGAGCTGGGGGAGCCTAGGGAGAACGGGGGCGTAAATATAGTCCCGGTGCTAGCTCAGGACCCAACCTGGTTGAATCTTTCAGACCACGGCAGAGACTCTGAATTTTATTTAATGCTCTCAGTATTTGATCTATGGAACTGGGTAAAATTACCAAGAGGTGACTACAGAGAGAGAGAGACCTATAACCAAGCCCTGCGTGATTCTAACACTTAGAAGTAAGGACCCAGCATAGAAGTCAGAGCAGGAGCCAGGGGCTAGGAAACCACAATAAAGTGGTGTCAGGAAGACCGAGGAAGAAAATGAAAATTCTTCCAAGAAAAAAGAGGGATCAGCTGTTTCAAATACCACGGGAGCCAAACCATCAGCCCTTCAATCATCCTTTGTGATCTGCTCTCATCACCCCAGGCAGCCATCATCCCCAGCAACCTCTCCACCGGTCCTGCACCCTCAGCATCCAATCCACATGGAAACTGCCTCCCGCAGAACACGTTTTCCAGAAAATTAAAAGGTCTCAAAAAAAAAAAAAAGAAGAAGAAAAAAATTTCTTCTTTGCTCTCATTTTCCTTCCATTGCTCATGACTTTCTCTCTATTCTTCTTTTAATAGAGGAATTTAGATGACTCAGAAATACAATCTCCTTTTAAAACTGGCATATGGCTTTAGGCAATACCATCTGTGATCTTTTTAACCAACCAAGACTGTGCAGTAACATCTTCTACATTTTTTTCCCGATAATAAAAACAATACTATACTGTAACCAAGGACAACTTATCCTAAAAATACAAGAGTTGTCTAACACTCCAAAAGCAATCAATGTAATCTACCCTGTTAATAAGCACAAAATAAAACTTTATGATTATCCTAGTGGATACAGAAAACTTTACTGACAAAATCCAAAACCCCAAATCCGTTCCTGATTAAAAAAAAAAAAAAAAAAAAACTCTCAACAAACTAGGAATCAAAGGGAACTCCCTTAAACTGATAAAGGCATCTACGAAAAACCTACATAGTGATTGGTAAAAGACTGACAAGTTTCCCCTATGATCAAGAACAGGAGGTGCCTGGGTGGCTCAGTCGCTTAAGTGTCTGCCTTCAGCTCAGGTCATGATCCCAGGGTCTTGGGACTCAGTCCCCCACGGGGCTCCCGGATCATCGGGGAATCTGATTCTCCCTCCGCCTGTTGCTCCCCCTGCTCATGTGTGCTCGCTCGCTCTCTCTCTCGCTCTCTCACTCTCTCTCAAAGATAAATAAATGATCTTTAAAAAAAAAAAAACAGGACAGGAATGTACATTACTTCTATTCAGCATTGTATTGGAAAGGAAGTAAGACAAATACTCTATGATCTCACTAATATGTGGAATCTGAAAAAAACCAAACTCACAGAAGCAGAGATCCAATTTAATAGATGACAGATAGGTAGGTAGGTAGGTGGATAGACAGATACGTAGATAATAGAACAAAATAATTAAATATATATAAAATGTTATTAAATGGTAAGAATAACAACAATCAGTGTTTAGAAAGGAATCTTGAATCCTTGGGCAATCGCTGAAGATTAAAAAAGAAGACAAGCAGGCAAGGTTGATCCCTGCTTGGAAGCACCATGCTGACGAACTACTTATTGGAGGAAGCAACAGAAATCCAGACGCTTCTGCAATGATTTGCATCTGAGAATTGGAGCCTGGGAGGGACAGAAGGGAAGAAGTACAAGGGGGATATGATTTGCGAGCACACCCTTGGAGTGAGAGAGCCTTGGGATCAGACACTCCCTGGTCGGCCACTTTCTTGCTGCTGAATTTGAGCAAGGTATATCACCTTTTTTGGGTTTTATATCTTTCTTTTGCTAAATGAGGTCAATCAAACTGACTTTCCATTCAACTTGTTAGTACTAAAGTAAATCATTCACGTAAAGCTATAAGCATAGTGCCTAGTATGAATTTAAGTGGGTATTTAAGGGCATGTGACTTTAAGAGGCAAGTTAAAAAAATTTTAGAGAACTCCACTTCTGGAGGTGTCTGGCCAAGCCCAGTCTCAGCCCAGGAGAGACTGTTCCAGACAGTCTGAAATGAAGGAGCTCACAGATGCCCAGTGGGCTGTGAACCCTGGGATAATCCCCGTAATCGCACTAATTAATGTTTCTAGAACTTCACCAGCACCTTCTCACTGCCTCACGTACTGAGTTGTAGTGAGAATAAATGTGATTTATGTAAAACCCGGCCCCAAGTAAATGCTCAATAAGTTTTATTTCACAGTTGAGAAAGCAGACTGACAGGCTCTCACTAATCTGAAGCCATAGACCTAGGAAGTGAACACCTGGACACTTGCGTGACAGACCCTGAGCTCTGCTGCAGCACGAATGCCTCTGCCCCTTGCCACAGACACTCATGTATCAGAGAAACATTTGCACGGCCATTAATATCTGAAAAAAAGGTCCGCAAGATGCACTCTGTGGAATTGCTTTACCCCATTCTGCAGCTCCGGAGAGATTTGTGCAAAAACACGAACAAAAACTAATGTGTAAACTCAAATCTCTTGGCTCCCAGGGGAATTTTCCCCCTATATCTTCTCCTAAACATGCCCACCCAACTCTTTTCTAAGTTTTGTCCTATAAGTCCTTACAATGAAAATTCCTAAAGCTCAGAAGCTGCCATTTATTTAACCTACACACCTCATTTGCTCACACACAATTAAGTGTGCACGCATGCACGCACACACACACACACACACCTGCTGTCACATTACACAGTACTAGCACATCAGGGCTTATAAAATAAATGGGACACAAGTAGGGCGATTGGCAGGCAGAGGGAGAAGCAGGCAGAAGTAGGCTCCCTGCTGAGCAGAGAGCCCGATATGGGACTTGATCCCAAGACCCCGGGATCATGATCCCAGTCGAAGGCAGATGCTCAACCTACATCCTTAGCTGTGAGATTTAGACAATATTGAATATGCAGCACATGGTACATCAGAGGGTGACAAGTATTACACAGAACAATAAATCAGAAAGTGAAGGTGGTAAGTTTAGGTACAATTTTAAGTAAGGTCACCTGGAAAAGCGTCCCCAAGTGGGTGACATCTGGAGATAGACAGAGAGGGCGGAGACACTAAGGAACGACATATTTGACAAGAGTCCTTCTAGGGCTTTCCAGAAGCCTTTGTCCTGCGCAGGGCTTTCCTAAATGCCTGCTTTACCTCCTTGTTCCTCAGGCTATAGATGAAGGGGTTCAACATGGGGGTCACCACCGTGTAGAGCACGGACACCACTCGGTCTTCCTCTGAGGACTGGCCAGAGTTATCTCTGAGGTACATGAAGATGAGGGTGCCGAAGAAGAGGGACACAGCCGTGAGGTGGGAGGCGCAGGTGGAGAAAGTCTTGGCCCGGCCCCCTGCAGAGCGGATCTGCAGGATAGCCCTGATGATAAACAGGTAGGACACCAGGATCACCACGACGCAAAGAGGCATGACAAAGATGGCAAACACGATGATGACCACCTCCTGGGTGTAGCTGTCCCCACAGGTCAGCTTTAGCAGAGGAGGGAGGTCACAGAAGATAAAGTCGATCTCGTTGTTCCCACAGAAGGAGAGGGTAAAGGCAGTGACCGTGCGAACAAAGGCGCTGGAGAGACCAGCGCCATAAGCCCCGGCCACTAAGCCCCAGAGGGCCTTCTCGGTCATGATGGTGACATAGAGCAGGGGCCGGCACACGGCCACGTAGCGGTCATAGGCCATGATGGCCAGCAGGTAGCAGTCAATAGAAGCGAAGAAGGTGAAGAGGAAGAACTGTGTGGCGCAGCGGGAGTAGGACAGCGTGGCCCCATGTTCCAGCAGCACGGCCAGCATCTGCGGCACGATGGCTGACGAGTAGCACATGTCCACGAATGAGAGGTGGCCGAGGAAGAAGTACATCGGGGTGTGCAGCCGGCCATCCACGCGGATCAGGAGGACCATTCCCGCGTTCCCCAGCAGAGTGAGTAGATAGAAGCTCAAAAACACCAGAAAGAGAGGAAGCCCCCACTCGGGATGCTTGCTGAACGCAGTGAGGAAGAACTCAGTCACTATGGTGCCATTACTCCCAGCCATGCGTCGGATGGGCCGCGGCGAGGACTGACGGGAGCCAGGTACGGGGGCCCTGAAGACAAGCGCAAGTCATTTCAAGTAAGAAAGCTTTAACTAGGGTATCTGAGGGGAGGCACTGGACTTGAACAAACTTTGCAGTCTAAGTGGAAATGGACAAATGCAGACCTCGCTGTAAGATCAGATAAAAGGTGGGGCACCTGGGTAGCTCCCACCCTTAGGCATCCAGCTCTTGATTTCCACTCAGGTTAAGATCTCAGCTGCTAGAAGATGAGCCCTGCATCCTTTCTGCACCAGGGATGGAGTCTGCTCTAGATTCTCTAGCTCCCTCTGCCCCTCTCCCACCTCTCTCCCTCCTGAAAAGAAAAAAAAAAAGATAAAAAGTTATGAATGCCTCTATTACACTAAGAATGGACAGCAAGTGATTCTCTGACTTACAGGTTGGCTCTTGTATTTGCATCTCTGTCCCCAATTAGCTGTTTGATCTTATACAAGACACTTAACCTCTCTGAACCTCAATTTCCTCTTCTGCCAGAAGGGGATCATAATATCTGCCCTACTTAGGAGATAAGGTTAATGCATAGATTAAAACAAGTGCAAAAGTGCTTTGGAAAGCTAAAAACACTCCATATATATATATGGTGGCTATTTAAAATTTAAAATGAATGTTTCTTAAGGAAGGAAAATTTATATTCTATGGACAATGGAGCATGAACCAAAAAAAAAAAAAAAAAAGCCCATTAGGAATCAGCAATAAGCTCTGCTTGTAGGAATCTTTTTATTCACAATCTAAAAACAGGCATGTTTAACAAATAGCTATTATCCTAATTAGAGTTGGCTGGCTTATTAAGGGCTTTGCATTTGTTGTTTTTTGTAAGTACTAGTAATAACCTTGGGAACCAAACAACAACCATCCACTCTTTTCAGCACCTAACAAAACTCAATAAGCACTGTTTGGTTTTTCTCACTGTCCTGGAAAATAGCAGTAGTTTAATAACAGACAGCATCCAAATTTGAAAGCAGAAATATTTCTGCAGCCTGGTGTCTTAAGGGCTGTTGGAGGAATCTTGGCTAATGGCTTTGGAGTCCTTGTAGGGTTCTAGAACAGGGATGTAAAGGAGGACTTTGATTCCATTTGATCCTGATGCAGCAGCAGCCGGGCCAGTACAGTGTGGACCCAGTAGGGAAAATAACAAAGAAAAGAAGTTAGATCTGGAAGCCATGGGCTGGGCACCAGACTATCCCCACCTGAATCTCTCTTGCTGATGCCTTCCACCTCTGCGTAGTGTTTCCTCTGCCGGCAACCTGCCGATCCAAGGAGCCCTGTGTTCTAGGTCACTCATGCAAGATGTGTGACCGTAGGCAAGTCACCTTTCCTCTCTGGACTTCAGTTACTTTGTCGTTATTCCCTTTCAATAATCAACAACACAGCATGAGTCCATAATCACAGCAACCTTGGTGAGATGAGATGGCTTCCAGACCTCTATATCTGTCCTCACTTCACGGAGTCCCTCCCTTTCCTTTCACCTTTGACAAAATAATAAATCCCTGACACTGGAGGTTCCTGGGACTTTGTCAGACTCAGACAGCACAGCAGGGTTAAGGGACCAGCCTGAGCTTCAGATCCAGCACTAGACCTTGCTGGCAGTGTTTCCTATATTCACTGCCCCAGCATCATGCCTGAATTGGTCCCAGAGGGGAGTCTCCAGGGAGAGAGTTTATCTTCATGTGACTTCTAACGAGGTGTCTAATATCTTTGAGCATTTCTCTCTAATTTCCAGCTCCAAAAGCCCCATCTCCTGCTGTCCTGCTGTCACTCCGCAGCAGCCAATGGAGCTAGTTCCTGGTCTTGCCTCATTCCTGCCTTGTGCCAGAAGGATTGTGCTTTTTTTGAAGATTTCCTGTATCTCAATTGAGAATATTGTCAAATGTTTTGCCCACTGACACTCTAGCCAGCTCTGATCTGATCCCAAAAGTAGACTGTTTTGCAAGCACAGGCTTTTGATCCCCATCGCCAAGATTGACTGGAATTGGTGACTCCAAAAATTCACCCTTTGGCAGAAATAGAATCGTGCAAGTGTGAAGAAATGAGACAAATTGTCAGGGAGGCAGGTGTGCATGAGCGATGAACAGACTTCTACTAGGCAAACTGAGTAAATTCTTTATGGTGATCCATCTCTCCTCCAGAGAACTCGTTCTCAAACTGGTTCTCTGGATGCATAAGAATTGCCCAGGGAATTTATTTAAAACATGAATACCATCATCTCACCTCCAGAAAACCTGAGACAGAGTCTCTGCCATGGGGCACAGACATCTACCTTGTTGACAGTCCTCCCAGGTGGTTCCAGGGAGGAAAATAGGCTTACTGTTCTCACAAGTTTGAAAATCATTACATACTGTACCTTCCATGTGGAAAATCATATTGAAAAGCAGCATATTAAATGATCCATGAGGTCCTATCATTAAGAGGCCTTGCCAATGAGGGGTGCTTGGTTGGCTCATTCGGTTAAGCGTCAGACTTCTGGTTTTGGCTCAGGTCACAATCTTGTGGGTCATGGGATTGGTGCAGCACTGGGATCTGTACTTGTCCCTCTCCCCTTGCCCCTCCCCCTGGGCATGCACATGCACTCTTTTTCTCTCTGAAATGAATATATAAATCTTTAAAAAAGAAATCTTGCCAAGGTTCCTAACCCACCATTTCCCAAAAATATTTGACCACAGAACCTCGTTCTCACTGAGAGCAGATTAGCATCCTGCAGAACTTGAATTCCCAGGGGTAGATGCGCCTTAGGCAGTATAGCTCTGAAAAAGCTCAGTCGTTGACCCAATGCCAAACAGCAAAGCCATAATGATTCCAAGAAAAGCCATCTTCTGATGACTCATCATCTTGAAATCTGGCTCCTTTAAGTCTCTGCAGACTGGCTGCCCCAAGAGCAATGGCTCCCACTGTGAATGGCATTGGAAGGAGTTTGGGTGGGCAATAGCCTTCTAGACTCATCCCTCAGGAGCTTTTTGAAAAGACTCCTCCTTCAGCTCTGAGGAGGGTCCAGGGGCTGAGCTCCTACAGTTCTGCTTCAGAAATAACAGTGACTCCACCTCACTCCTTCCCCAGAAGAAACAGGCTGCTAAGACCATCAGAACCCTACTTTGGGGAAGCTATGGTAGAATTTTAAACCACTATTAGATAATTAGTAAGACAGTTCAGTCATCATGAGGCCCTCACCAGAAAGAAAGCAGTACACTCAAAGAGTATAGACCAAAATCTCACATTTACAATAGGAAGTTTCGAGGTCTGTTGATAAGAACTAATGATCTTCCAAACTCATTTTATGAGGCCAGCATCACCTTGATCCCAAAACCAGACAAGGATCCCATCAAAAAAGAGAATTACAGACCAATATCCTTGATGAACACAGACGCGAAAATTCTTGCCAAAATACTAGCCAGTAGGATTCAACAGTACATTAAAAGGATTATCCACCAC
>PISX010026584.1:0-24284 GCA_004024625.1 Mellivora capensis | reverse complement strand
TCCTGGTTGATCCAAGCATTCTTAAGCAAGGTGGTCTTTAGCTTCCAGGTGTTTGAGTTCCTTCCAAACTTTTCCTTGTGGTTGAGCTCCAGTTTCAAAGCATTGTGATCTGAGAATATGCAGGGAATAATCTCAGTCTTTTGGTATCGGTTGAGTCCTGATTTGTGACCCAGTATGTGGTCTATTCTGGAGAAGGTTCTGTGTGCACTCGAGAAGAATGAGTATTCTGTTGTTTTAGGGTGGAATGTTCTGTATATATCTATGAGGTCCATCTGGTCTAATGTGTCATTCAATGTTCTTGTTTCTTTATTGATTTTCTGCTTGGATGATCTGTCTAATACTGAGAGAGGCATGTTAAGATCTCCTACTATTAATGTATTCAGATCAATATGACTCTTTATCTTGATTAATAGTTTTCTTATGTAATTGGCTGCTCCCATATTGGGGGCATAGATATTTACAATTGTTAGATCATCTTGGTGGATAGTCCCTTTAAGAATGATGTAGTGTCCTTCTGTATCTCTGACTACAGTCTTTAGTTTAAAATCTAATTTATCTGATATGAGAATCGCTATCCCGGCCTTCTTTTGAGGCCCATTGGCATGAAAGATGTTTCTCCATCCCTTCACTTTAAGTCTGGGTGTATCCTTAGGTTCAAAATGGGTCTCTTGTAGACAACATATGGATGGGTCCTGTCATTTTATCCAATCTGCAACTCTGTGTCATTTTATGGGCACATTTAGGCCATTCACATTGAGAGTGATTATTGATAGATACGTTTTTATTGACATCGTGTTACCTTTGAAATCTTTCTTTCTGTAGATTGTCTCTATATTTCTGTTCAATGATATTCTTAGGATTTTTCCTCTTTTATAGAACCCCCCTTAATATTTCTTGCAGTGTCGGCTTGGTGGTTGCATACTCTTTTAAGCCTTGCCGGTCTTGGAAACTCTTTATCTCTCCATCCATTTTAAATGTCAGTCTTGCTGGATAAAGTATTCTTGGCTGCATGTTCTTCTCATTTAGTGCCCTGAATATATCTTGCCAGCCCTTTCTGGCTTGCCAGGTTTCTGTGGACAGGTCTGACGTTATTCTGATGGGCTTTCCTCTGTACGTAAGGAGCTTCTTTGTCCTAGATGCCTTCAAGAGGGCCTGCCTACAATTATAATTCTTCATTATTGCTATTAGGTGTCTCGAGGACTTTCAAGAATCTATAATCTTGGGGGGAGACCGTTCTGCCTCTAGTACATGAATCCTGGTTCCATTCGTGAGATTGGAAAAATTTTCATGGAGAACTTGTTCCACTATCTTCTACACTTCTTTCTTTCTCCTCCCCTTCAGGGATTCCAATAATTCTGACGTTGCAATGTTTCATGGCATCATTTATTTCCCTGATTCTGTTTTCGTGGCTTCTAAGCTGTTTGTTCCAGGCTTCCTCCTGATCCTTTTTCTCTATCTGTTTGTCCTCCAGATCACTAATTCTATCTTCTGTTTCAGTTACTCTAGCTTTTAGAGGATTTAGACTGGATTGGAACTCATTGAGAGCATTGTGAACATCATCTCTGGTGGCTTTCAGTTCTGCCCTAACATTGTGAACATCAACCCTGATGGCTTTCAGTTCTGTGGTCATCCATGGCTTTCTCCAACCTAGCTATTGCCTGGATAATTGTTAGCCTGAATTCCCTTTCTGACATATTGTCTATGTGGATAGCCATTAGCTCTGTTGCAGAAGGCCCATCCTCTGAATTTTTCTTCTGTTGGGCATTCCTCCTCCTGGTCATATTGGTGAGAGATGGCTGAATGGATGTAGCTGGATGTATTGACCATGGTGCAGTCAAGGTGCACCCTGGAACACTTCTGAGCAATCAGGAGTCCTCACCCAAACAAGAGAAAAAGAAAAGAAAAAGAAAAAAAAAAAAGAGAAAGAGAGAGACAGGAAAAAAAGGGAAGATAAAAGAAAAGGCTCAGCCCAAATGGGCCCCAAGATAAGATTTATGAAATATACAAACAAAAACAGACAAAAAAAAGACTGATAAAAGTATATGACAAGAGAAAAAAAAATATATATAAAAGCAAAAAAAACCCCTAAAAACCTGGTCAAAAAGAACCCCAAGTATAAGATTTATATACTATCAGGACAAACACAAATACACAGAAACACTGGCGGAAGAAAAAGATGGGAGAGTGGTTATAAATTCTCAGTGTGGGTGAGGAAGGTTATTTTGATTCTTCCTGGATGTATCTTGATATCTGTGTTAAAGGACTTAACTTTCCTAAGATAATGGGGGATTAAAGATTGGTTTACCTATAGGGGTAGCATTGATTGGGGAAAGGGGATTACTTTGAAGTTTACCTCTATATGAATATTAAAAAGTAAAAATACAAGAAAGAATAAACTAAACTAAACTAAACTAAAATTTAAAATAAATTAAAAAATAGAAAAGCAAAAAAACCACATGGGTATATGTATCAAAAAGTTCAGGTTAAAAGGTTATTATGGAATTTGATGTACTGGACATCTCACTGTGATGGTAAATAGGTTAAAAAAATTATCTATATAAAAAAATGAACCAGAATAGTGGGAACGAATTAAAAATAAAAGTTGTATCTATGAAGTAGTGGTTGTTGTTCTCTTGTCGTCTTTTTTTTTTTTTTCCTTTTTTTTCCTGGTTGGTTCCCTGAGTTAAGTCCTCCCGTCCCCCTCAAGGGGGTGGGCTCTGAGGAACCGGTTTTTCAGGCTTTTGTTCTCTGGAGGTTTTTATGTTTGTTTGTTCGCTTTTTTTTTTCCTCTCGCCTTGACAGCTTTTGATGGTTTTTGGAGGTTTAGAGGGAAGCAAACTGCACCCCGACCTCCCTCTCAGAGAGAAGCCTCAGTCTGTTCCCCTCTGGGTGCTGCAGAGCACACAAGTTCCCCCTTGGCCACTGGCAGAGCACGTTCCATGTCGCGGTCCCTGTCGACACAGGAACTCCTGCTTGTACCCAAAACCACAACAGTGGTGGCTGTATGGGCAGCTCTGGACCACCAGAGAGGTTCCAAGCAGCAATTACACACTGAGGTTTTCCCACTGGCCCAGGCTGGGAGTGCCTGGTCTTTCCGGGTCCCCAAGAGCGCCAGGCTGGCGCCTGCGCACACCTCTCTCAGGGGAGGGTGTGGGGGCGTGCGTCTCGGGCTCTGATACCGCGGCATGGCGCTCACATGGAGAGTGCAAAAAGGCTGTGTTTCTGCCAGCTGGCGAGGCTCCCAGCCCCTCACGGGACCCCACGCGCTCTCAGGCGCACTTGCAGCTCAGGGACCAAGACCTGGTTTCTTCCCCGCACTCGCTCTGGCTCAGTGACAGGGGTGGTTGTCCTGGGTCCGGGGGCTTAAGCCCCTGTCCCTAACTGCCCCTATTCCCACAATCCCCCACCCCCCCCATGATCCTTTGCTCTTTTTCAGTGCTTTCAACCAGACTCCAAGTTAGTGCTGGTCCCCAGATGCAGGGCACTCTTGTATTGGGGTATTACTTTCCAATGGGTCGCCTCTGGTGGCTCCCTCCCCCTTTTGTTTATCTTCTGATACCAGTCCGGCGTTCCCACTCCACTTTACCTGCCCACTGGCGTCTCCTGCCCCCGTAGAAATCCAGACGTGTATAATTCTGATCTCAGGCTGATTTCATGGGCGATCGGATCTCTTTGGTAGGTAATCAGCTCACTTTAGGGTACAGTTTGAAATGGTGCCTTTTCCTACTTCCCCACCATCTTGTTTTCCCCTGCCTCAGTGGGTTAAAGCCTCTGCCTTCGGCTCAGGTCATGATCTCAGGGTCCTGGGATCGAGCCCCCCATCAGGCTCTCTGCTCAGCAGGGAGCCTGCTTCCTCCCTCTCTCTCTGCCTGACTCTCTGCCTACTTGTGATCTCTGTCTGTCAAATAAAAAATAAAAAACAAAAAACAAAAACAAGGGACACCATACATTATGCAGGTGGGCAATGCAATTCCGTTTGAAAAGTTTAAAACTTGGAACCTTTTTTCATCAGAAGGAATTTAAAGTACATTCCATTTCAAATTTTAAAAATGATTTATTAAAGACATGATGCTTTTAACATGAGTATGGCAATCAGGGGAAGTATTTGACCAAAACTGAATTGGAAACCTATATAGCAATACATGTATCTGGAATTATAAGCAAATCTCGGATACTGATAGAATTGTATGCGGCTCTGTCAATAGACAAGTAGAACTTGACAGTAGACAGAGTAATTCAGGGAAGGAAAACCTACACAAACTGAAATATAAGACCAACAGTTAAGGTGAGAGGCACTAGGCAGTATACAGTCTAAGCTGCTATGGAGATACAAAAATAGAATGACTCGAGCCATTTAGAAGTGTGTTTCTTTCCCACATCACAGAATAGAGTTAGGAAGTCTAAGCCTGGAAAAATCTTTGTCATCCTCAAGATATAGCTTCCATCCCTGGGTCCAGTTCTTGGAAAGGGAAGAGAGAGAGAAGACAAAGTAGTTCATTTCTTTCAGGAGCACAACCTGGAAGTGACAAGCATTAACTCTGCTCATATCTCCCTAACAGAACAAAATCACACTGCCACACCTAGTTGCAAGTGGTGCTAGGAAATATACTCTGTAGCCAAGGAGTCTGTCCCTTTATAAAACTCACTCTTCTTAAAGGAATGGAGAAGGAGCAGTGTGGGGCAATTGTCATTTCTGATCCAGGAGGAGTCAGTGTTGGAAGGGAGAGTGGGACTGTAGAGTCTTTGCTTTTAATCCTGTTCACCTTGTCTTTGGGAAAATTTTCCTGACTACATCTGTGATTTTAGCTAAGTATGCTTTTTTTTTTTTTTTTTTTTTTTTTTTAATGCTCTAGTGCCAATGTAGACCCCAGTGTTACCAGGTTGGAACATTTGTGTCTTTATTTTAGCAATTAGAAAAGTAAAGTAATGCAAAAGTAATTCCTACACAGGATTACAGAAGATCATACAGGGTGGAATTCTTAGGAAAAGCGTAAGTTTCCTGTTTCCCAGTGGCCTTCAGAAAAGGGGATACCTTTTCAATTCCTTTAATTATGTCTTCCTACAGATATATACATCTCTCAAAACACTGGGTGTGGTGCATAAACAATGAATCTTGGAACACTGAAAAATTAAAAAAGTTAATAAAATAAAATTTTTTTTAAAAGACCACTATTATGTCTACAAGCTTTAGTTTATTAATTTTAGACATCATCTGTTGAAGCTTAGCTCACTTGCCAGTAATGGCTTACCTCTCACTCAATATATTAAAATTTTAGTTCCTTTACTTGTTGTCTGTAATTTTAAGTAATAGGCTTACATATTCATTTCTTATTTGGTCAATTATAGACACCATTTCTTGATTCTCTAGTTTGAAGGTTAAGATATTAACACTTCTAAACATTTCTTTCAGCTTTCATCTTCCATTCTAACCCAAACTTTGTCCTCTTTATTCTTATATGTCAAGGTTGATAACATTACATTATATTCATCAACCAAAATTAAGTATCTTATAATTTGTTATTGGTTGTTTCTAAAAGTTGGAAAATCGATGGATATTCTCTACATTATTATGACTAGTGTGGAGGAAATAGATTAAGCATGGGTTTGTATGCTATCCTCCCTGCCCTGAGAACATTGGGATGGAGAAGGAAAAAGGGAAGGGGTCGGGGGAGAGAAAGGAAGAAGTAACTCATTCTAAAGGAAAACTTAGAATTTATAGGTTTATGAAACATGGCCTGTTTGAAATGTCAGTGTCAGCTGTGTCATGATCAGAGTATAAGAAAGATACATTTTATGACTGAGACGGCTCCCTTTGAGTAAGTGATGCGTTACTCTGAGATCTTATATGCTAAATCTGGGCCAGGGTATGTCTTAGCATTGTTGGGAAGAAACCAAGCAACTTTTTTTCTTTTTTTAAGACTTTATTTATTTATTTGAGAGAGAGAGAGACAGAAACAGCGAGAAAGAGCAGAGCAGGGTCAGAGGGAGAAGCAGTTTCCCTGCTGAGCAGGGAGCCTGTTGCCGGGCTTGATCCCATGACCCTTGGATCAGGACTTGAGCTGAAGGCAGCCGCTTAACCAACTGAGCCACCCAGGTCCCCAGAAACCAGACTTTTCCACTTCTCTTACCTCTGTATCTTATAGTACCTATATTCTTCGAATTAAGACTAAAATTTTTTCCCAACTATATGCAGAATTTAGTAATGTTTATCATTAATACACTTCACACACATTAATTCAGTTGTCACAGCATTGTCAGAAGTTTTTCAATTCTTTCATTATGATGAATTTTTTCTTTTTAAATTTAATTAATCAATTAATTATTTAAAATATTTTATTTATTTATTTGACAGAGAAAGACACAACGAGGGGGGAACACAATTGGGGGAGTGGAAGAGGGAGAAGCAGGCTTTCCGCTGAGCAGGGAGCACAATGTTGGGCTTGATCCCAAGTCTCTTGGATCATGACCTGAGCCCAGGGCAGATGCTTAATAACTGAGCCACCCAGGCGCCTCATCTTTTTTTTTTTCTTTTTTAAAAAATTTTATTTTGTTATGTTATGTTAGTCACCATACAGTACATCATACAGTACATCATTAGTTTCTGATGTAGTGTTCCATGATTCATTGTTTGCATATAACATCCAGTGCTCCATGTGAGACATACTCTCTTTAATAAAGTTTAATATTAGGTAAAACCTTTAGTTCCTTGAGAGTCTGATTTGGCAATACAATATTTATTCTCACCTGTCTCTTAATGATCACGACTAAAGCAAAAACTGTGGGGTGAATATATTTTCTTTTCACTCAGCCCTTTATCTCTTAGAGTTTCTGTCCACCTAGTTTTTCATTATATTATTACATTTGAATATGCATATTTGAATACAATAGTATATATTATTATATTTCAAATTATCATTACATTTTTACCATACTGCCATTTTCCATAATGTATGTAATAAAAGTTGCATAAAAAGCACATTTTATGAGTCCTTATATATCCAAAAGTATCTGCATTGATTTTTCACACTTGGTTGATCCATTGGCTGCTATAGAAATCTATTAAGGGGCGCCTGGGTGGCTCAGTGGGTTAAAGCCTCTGCCTTCGGCTCGGGTCATGATCTCAGGGTCCTGGCATCGAGCCCCACATCGGGCTCTCTGCTTGGCGGGGAGCCTGCTTCCTCCTCTCTCTCTCTCTGCCTGCCTCTCTGCCTACTTGTGATCTCTGTCAAATAAATAAATAAAATCTTTAAAAAAAAAGGAATCTATTAAGAAATAACTTTCCCTTATTATTATGAAGGCATTATTACAGTCTTTAAGTTTGATATTAAGTCTGAGCACCTGTATCCCCTTAGTATATTTCACAAATGATTTTATTAAACAAACAAACAAACAAACAAACAAACAAACTTGGGTTTACCTGTGTTCTTTCAGAAGATGCCAAGAATTGCCTGGAGTCATCTGAAAAGAAATAAGTCACTTCACCTTTAGCATCTTAGTTTTTTCATCTAAAAGTTGGTACTGGAAAAGTTTCCTAACAGTTTTATAAATGATGATAATAATAAATATCTTTTTTTATCAAAGAACTTTTGTGTCTATTTTTTATTGTCCTGATTCACCTTCATGGATATCTGTATGGTAGGTAGGATCATTTTTGTTATTCCCATTTTATTGCTGAAGAAACTGAAGCCCAAAACTTAAATAACCTGTAAAGGTAAAAACAGCTTTGCTTTGTTTAGATTATTACTTCAAAAGTTGTTTACAACATGTTCAAAACACAACTTGGCTTAAAATAAAGTGTCCTATATTAACATTTTGTTAAAAGTATTCACTTAAGAACATTTTCCTCTAAGGACTTTTCTCTCCTATCATAAAACAAAAATCATGCCCTGCATTTATTGAAGAGGTTTTAAAAATTGTAATCCATTGGTGCATTTATGAGAAAGAACTATGTGATCAACACACAAATGCACACAGGCTAGAATCATGGTTTAATGGAGTAAAGTAAACCAGAGGTCTTGACAGGATTTTACTGATCAGTACAGAAAAAGGGGAAGATCAACGTTTTATATTCTTGATACATGACAGTGGGCTTAAAATTATACTTAAGTTTCTGTTGTAATAATTTCATGTCATAAGATTTTTGAAGAGATTTGTGTTTGTGTTTACCTATGCCTAGTTATAGAAGGCTAATTACTTGGTGTATAGCAAAGAAATGAAATGATGAAAGACCAGAGCTTTTGTTTTTGTTTTTTTAAATGAGCTAAAATTTAATTAGATTCCAACATATACTAGGCAATAAAGAGAAGCATAGATTCAATCCCTGCATGTGGGCTTAAAGAGAGAAGTAAACAAGTCTCTGAAGAGGAAAAATGAGAATCATCTTCTGTTTCTCTTTAGCATATGTGCTGCCGAACATCTTCTGTTTCTTTTAATAATGAACTTTTTCTTGATTTTTGGGTAATTCATGCGTATTATAGAAAATCTGAGAATACAAAAAATATAAAGAAGACAAAACAATATAACATCCAGCAATAAATAGAGTTAATATGTGACATGCATTTACCTTTTGTCAATATTCACTTTTTTTGTGAAAGTGAAATTTGACAAAATTCAATTTTGTCAAAATTCACTTTGGAACTTATTCCAGTTTCAAAGTTGTTATGAAGTTGCTAATAAAAATGAATTTGAAATAATCACTTAATAATCCAGTTTTGGGGAAGACAGTGAAACTGGGGCTTAAAAAGCGAATTGCCTGTGTTTGCTCATAGTTGTTTCCGAATTTATTCTTAAAAGTTTCTGGAACTTTCCTGTCTGTAAAGTCCAGGAATCACTGACCTGTAAGAGAAAGCCTCTCTGAGACAGCCAATGAGAAGTGAAATTATCCTCATAAAAGGAATCAATGTATGTTCAACATGGTCACTTGGACTATACCACAATCCCCTCCTACCATATTTTCCCCCTCCCACCATTTTAGTTCAGGCAGAACATGCTTCTAAGCACTGAGGTATCAGGAGTTGGGCTGTCATTTGCTATTACAATTGGTCTTTTCAACTAGTAACAGTAAATCTGACACTGATACTATTGGTCCTGTGGTTTTTAGGAAATTCTGGAAATGGTTTGGGTTTAGTTCAACTTATTGAGAAACTAAACATGTTCAAAAAGTTTCACTCCTCTGCCAGGGTTAAGTGTCTCCTGGCTTAGTATTCTTGTAAAATATATATGACATGTTTAGGTAAGTCATAGTCTTAAAACATACTTAGAATACTGCATTATTTAAACACACCTATTTTAATAAAATGTCTATTATTAGAAGTAGCTGATGAAATGAAATCCAAAGTTATGACAAGGGAGATTCACTTTTAATTGAAGCTGTATTACTTAGAAAACTTTAAAAAGCCCATGGCATTAAAACCATTTAAGGAGAGCACCATTTCCTCATTCTTTACTCTATGATTCCAGCTGGGATTGGCCAGACATTTGCATTTCTAAATATTTTTTAAAAAGTGCACAGAAGTGTGAAGAAGTCTTTTGTGCGAAAGAGTGTCTGTCTTTTGTCATCAGTGAGTAGTAGTGCTCTTCAGAATTTACTATAACGCTGTGACAAAGGCCAGTCCCAATACTCGATCAGATGTCAAAGGAATGGGAAGTAAATGATTAGTGTGAGGTTTTTTTTTTTTTAATCAATGTGAGTAAAGTCGACTTTTGTTAGAAAATAGGATTTGGGGCTATGGAATCCTTTTGGAGGAGGTCATTGTGAGGTTGTGACTTTTATGATTCTGGGGGGCAGTTGGCAAGATCTACTTGTCTTGTGGCCACCCAAGACAAGCCTTGTAAGTTTCCTTGCTTGTCACCCATCTGGAGTGGTCTGCCTCTTTGTTCAGTCTCTCTTGCCCACTGTGTATGGGGGCCATTTGGGGAGCCAACAGGTCTTCTATGTGTGGATAGTGGCTAGTAGGATCACTCACAGTCAATACTGTAGACCATAGTAGCGTTTTCCTGTGCAGCTTAAAAAATTCTGGATGGGATTTATGAGATCCTTTTGCTATGTAATTACACACTTCCACTTCCCAAAATTGACTTCTTACTTTATATTTAGGGTTTTTAATTTATTTTTTAATTAAAAAATTTTTTTAAAGATTTTATTTATTTATTTGACAGACAGAGATCACAAGTAGGCAGAGAGGCAGGCAGAGAGAGAGAGGGGGAAGCAGGCTCCCTGCCGAGCAGAAAGCCCAATGCAGGGCTCAATCCCAGGATCCTGGGATCATGACCTGAGCCGAAGACCAATGTTTAACTGACTGAGCCACCCAGGGGCTCCATAAAATCATGTTTTTTAAAGAAGATTTAGTAACATTAGTAAATATTCATTCAAAAATTCAAAAATTCAAAAAAATTCAAAAATTCATTGTATGAGATACACCATTATTTAAAAACTTCTACATTGTTTCACATTAGTTTGTTTCTAAATTTTTGTTATTACAACTAATGCTATAACAAATATCCTCACATCCTCATCTCAGGTCGTTTTCTCAGGTAAATTTATCTGAAAGTTGAATTATTGGGTTAAAACTATTGACACTTAAGACCTTTGATATTACCAGAAAAGGTATTATCAGGAAAGGTATTAGCATTTCCACTTCCATGGTAGGTTCCAACAATGTGTGGCCAGCTTCATATTGCTGCTCTGCCATCAGGGTCAAGCACTGTGATGTCAACAAGAATTTGCCAACTTGACAAACATTAGATTGTATGTTTCTTTGGTTATTGAATGAGCTTGCTTTTTTTTTTTTAACATGTATTTTTACTGATTGGTTTATTTTTATCTGTGAGTTATTCCTCCCCCCACCCCCAACACACACACCACTTTTTCAGTTGAGGGTGATTTGTAAGCACCATTTACACATTGAGGAAATTGCCACTTATTAATATCTGTGATAAGCAGTTTTATGAGATGTCATTTGCCTTTCATTTGTTTATGATATCTTTTGATATATAGAAGTTTTAAAGCTTCAGGTAATTTCAACCACTGATATTTTCCATTGTGGTTTCTTCCATTGTCTTTACCCCTGAAGCCAGGATTTCTGGGCTATGTAGACACAGCCCACGAAATAAGGCATCCTTGGTGTATGGGGTGCTTTCTTGATCTTCCAGATAGAGAGATGCTTAAAATGCGACAGTGAGCATGTTACTAGGTAAAACCTTTGAAGGGCTTCCCATTGCTATAAATTGAAGTTATAAAATCCCTCCCCTCATTCTCTACAGTCCCATGGTAATGGATCCCAATTTCACCATGGATGACAAATTATCTGGTGTCTATTGTATCACAGGGGAGAATTTTGGTTTGTAGGAGCTGTTGTAAGAATTGCTTATCATGGGCTTCCACAGCATCTTGAGTATCTGGTAAGTCCTGGAGAGACGGTTGTACTTTTGCTATTACTAAGTATTCAAAGCCATAAAATAGAACGAGGTCTATCCCCCTCTAAGACACATCAGAATCAGTGTATCATGCCTCGTACCTTCTTTACTGGGTAGCTGCCAAAGGTCCAGGGTTCCCATCTGTTTTCATGTACACTTGATGTAGTGCTTCTATTGACTTGGTAAGTGATTGTCTTTAAAATATTGAAATACTTAACTTGCACCCAGATATCTGTTTTTTAGATGTTTTTGAATGTCCCACACTGCCCTAGACACCCTGGCCCTTCATTCCTTTCTACCTATGCTCCACTACCCTGCAGTTCATGGACTGATGTTTCATACCTGGAACAGCATTATTCTTAAGCATTCTTAATGTCTTAAACTGACTCCTATTCACAAAATGCTCTTCATATCTTTCAAATGGAAGGAATGTATCACTCATTCCTACCACCCTTTCCACTTTGTCTTCTGGATTTCCTGAGATGTGATTTAAAAGAAAAGTCCACTTCATCATTAGTTCTTTGGAACATTCTTTTCCCCTTGACTTAACTCCAGCCTCCTTTCTTCTGACAATTCTGTTTCCTTGCCATCCTCTCACATAGAGGCCAGTTTTTTGTTGTTGTTGTTTTGTTTTTACATCCTAAGTTCATCAATCAGCAGGCTAAGAGTTTGGAAAAACCTAATACTTGCTAATTGTTTCTTCTTCTTTCTTTAACCACTTCTACTCCTTTGGCACTTTGTTGTTGTTTAAATTGAGGTATAATTGGCATTAGTTTGCTGATGGTCTTGCCTTCCTCAATGGTGTCATCTACTAACTCCCTGGTCATTCATTTCATTCGTGTTCTCTGTTCAGTCACCTCCACTTCCAGTTCTTGATCATTCTCATTGGCTTCAATATCCAAGATCCTGAACAACCCAGCACGCTGGCCTGGGCCACTCACTTCTGAAATTGGACTTTGTCGGCACCAAAGTGCCCCATCTCTGAATAGTGATTTCAATCCCCTTACTTTCTGTTACCTCTTACCCGTTTAGCCCTTTTGATTTATTGTCCACTATTGCTAATATTCTGTAACCTTTTGGATCCATAAGTCCCACTGATTCTACCATTCTTCCTTCAGCACCTTCCTCTTTTCACTTTTCTCTTTGTCCAGCTTAAATGTTGAACATTTTTTCAACTCTAACTTTGGTTTTTCCTTCATCGGTGTTCACCAAATAATTCAAACCTGAATTCCTAGAGAGACTCAAATATTTGGGCTGATAATATTCATTTTATATTAATTTATTTTCAAAAACCTTACACAAGCATTCAACAATTTTCTGTAATCCTACTGTTTACCTAGAACATTGTATTTCTTATTTGCTGCACATACTATTTCGGTCCTTCTTCTGTCTTCTTGATCACCACATATCCTGACTGATCATTCTTACCACAAACCGCATGCCATACTTCATGGGAAAAAAAGACAGCCATTCAATGGGAACCCCTTTATTTTCTATTACAGAACCCACAAACTTTATGCATTCTCATGCATTTCCTCATTCCTCTCCCCTGTTACATTAGGGAAGCTTTTCCTTTCAAAGATAGGTCTCTCTTTTTTCTGCAGTGCATTTGCTTTAGCTAGTCAAGGATTCTGCAAGCTCAGCTTTTCCTGTCTATTGCATAACTAGTCTCTTGCCATCTCCAGGATCATTCCCATCAAATGTAAAGCTACTCCAGTAATTTCCATTTTACAAAAACAAAAATGCTACCTTTTCATTTCTACTGTACTTTTCCATTTCTTGAGATTTTATTTGATTCTTAAATATCAGTCTTTTTTCTTAATCACCTGTTTTCTGAATTTTATTACTTCCCTTAGCTGTTTGAAAGTTTAAAGCCCCCTTTAGATTGCTCTGGTTATACAGATCATTTATGTGATAATTCAAGTTCCTTTTTCCTGCCAAGGCCTATGACATTACCCAATTCTGAATTGGTTTTATTTCTGTGTCTCAGCTCAAGGTTTCAAGTGCTGATGGATCCCATGACCATTCATGGGCAAACTCCAGATGCTCATCTCAAGTCCCTTTTCCACTCATGATTAGGGATAAGCAATAAGATGCTTTAGGCCTATGCCAGGGAGTGGAGATATCCTGGTGCCTGTTTTTAGATTGTGCATTCTCAGTAGAAAATTGCCCCTTAAAAAAGCATAGTGAAAAAAAATAGGATACATTCTGAGTCCCCATATGGGCCCATATTCTTGGTAGATAGGAAGCAATTGTCAAGAATCAGACTTGGTTTTGTTTATCCACTGTCTGCCCATAATGGAAAGATAACCACACTTCAGGGTCTTGGTTTTCAAGTGCTATCCCTGGAGCAGCATAACAGCGCCACATTCCAGACCAACTAGATAAGAATCTACATTTTAACAAGTTCTCTTTGTAATTCATATGCATTTTGAGGCCTCTGAAGCTAAATTCCAACTAATCCATGAAAAATAAAAATTTAAATTTTCTTTCTTTATTTATCTGATTATAAGTGAAACAGTCTGTAATAGTCCCATCATGATTAGGGCAAGAGATAATAGTATTCTCTCTTTCTGATCTAAAGTACACAAATTAAATGGGGAAGATGAACTATAACATAGTTCTGACCCAAGAATAAAATGACCTTTTGATATTGTCATGATCTGTTTAATAATACTCTATTCACAATGTACTTTCATGGTATCCTTGAAATTTCCTTACTTTTGGAGGAGTGACCCATGGGAGCCATCTTTTCTCTCCCAGTGGCTTTATGTAGGTTCTCACTGCTTCTGTGGCAGATGTTACTCTTCATATCTTCAGAGATGATTATCTCTACAATGGTATACATATTTTTAAAAGGAGTAAAATACCACCCAAATGTGACCAGTCACCTAGCCAAACAGTGCACCATTTTAGAAAGGGATGTAGCTCTTGAGGCAAATTATAACTGATGTTACAAATGCCAAACCAAAGCAAAAATACCATTGAGTCTTCTCAAGGAAGAAAGTTTGGTGACTGGATCCAGAGTGTCCCTCTCAATGTTCTCCTTTAAGTGAGAAAAAGGAGGCTAAAATGTTTTAAAATTTAAATAAGAGAAAAAGATTTTTCTTTAAATCCAAGTTTTTTGGGGGGTATATACTAGTAAAGCATGAAAAATCCATGCATTAAGAATTTTAACTTCTGGATCTCTTAGACCTATAATGCGATGTTATTAATAAAAATTAATGACTAACATGTATTGAGATTATTGCAGTATGTACTTAATATGGGTATCATGCTTGATTTTCACCTGTAAGGTAGGCACTATTTTTTTTTTTTTTCATCATTATACAGAGTGAGAAGAAGAAGCCCAGAGACTCATACATAGTCATGCATTGTCACTGCTGGTAAGCAGTATAGCTGAAGTCTGAACTCAGGCAATATGGTTTCCGAGCTCTGTATTAGAACCCCTGTGTCATGCCAGAGATTTTTGTCCTTAGGAGATGAGATACACACTAGGGACATATTTCCCAGACTTGCCTATAGGCATCACCTAGGAAACTTGTTCAAAATTTCTGGGTTCCTCCCTTGAAAAGGATTCCAGTAATCTGTAAGATGCTTCTTGGATAATTCTTATCAGGAATGATTGGGAAAAAAATGCTTAAAAGATATTGAAAAAATGCAAATATGTGGCCTTACTATGTGACTTAGAATAAACTAATATCAGATTATTTCTCTTTTTTATAATATAAAGAGGGAAGAACACTTAGAAGACCCACTAGGAAGAGTTTCCTGAGATTGTGGAGGGAAGGAAGTCATATTTACCTAAAAATAATCATCATATAAATTAAAGTATTAGACATAGTGTGATAATAGAGGAGACCGTGGTTGCTGGGATTGTGACTCCTCCTATACGTGTTTTTATTTATTATCTGCCAGGAGTTTTGACACTGATCATAGTCAGAAAAGAGGTGGACTTATTTCACTCAGCATAATCTCTTCCAGTCCTGTCCATGTTGCTACAAAAATTGGGTATTCATCCTTTCTGATGGAGGCATAATATTCCATAGTGTATATGGAACACATCAGAGATTATGCTGAGTGAAATAAGTCAAGCAGAGACAGTCAATTATCATATGGTTTCACTTATTTGTAGAGCATAACAAATAACATGGAGGACATGGGGAGATGGAGAGGAGAAGGGAGTTGAGGGAAATTGGAAGGGGAGGTGAACCATGAGAGACTATGGACTCTGAAAAACAACCTGAGAGGTTTTGAAGGGGCGGGGGGGTGGGAGGTTAGGGGAGCCTGGTGGTGGGTATTAGGGAGGGCACGTATTGCATGGAGCACTGGGTGTGGTGCAAAAACAATGAATACTGTTACGCTGAAAAGAAATAAAAAAAAATGGTAATATGGTGGAAATAAAAAATAATAAAAAATAAAAAAATAAACTCACAGTAAAAAAAAAAAAAGAAAAGAGGTGGACATTCACAGGGTTAAATGTTCGTCATAATGGTCAAGTAGAATATTCTTTTCCCCTTGAAATTTCTTAAGATAATCCATTATATATTCATTAGGGATTATGGATTTTAGAACACTCTGCACCTCATAAAAAGAGCAAATAATACTATGTCAGTAAAGTACAATATTCCTGTAATTCAAATGTACTTTCTACACAGAGAAAATCAATATTGCTCCAGGAAAGGTTTTAGATAGATGGCTAACCGAAATAGCTCAAGGTGAGAAATTTTTTGAAGAGTCAATATTTGAAAGGAATGGAATGCCACAATTAAGCAATCCCAAAATCCAAAAGGTGGAATATTCTACAGGAGAACTATCCTGTGCTCTTGAGAGAGTTAATAACATGAAAGCAGACACACCAAAAAGAGTGAGGTTGTTATAGATAGAAGAGACTAAACAAATATAATAAAATGCAGTGTGCAGACCTAGGCTGGATCCTGGTTCTTGTCAAAAGAAAATAGTCATAAAATAATCTGGAGAGTTGGAGAAATTAAAATATGGACTAAATAGTAAATGTTATTATAGAACAATTATTATTTTTTAGGTCATAACGATATCATGTTTTTGGTTCTTATTTTTAGGAGATGTATGCTAAAATATTGAAGGATAAAGTGCCATGATGCTGCCACTTTCAAATGGTACAGATAAATGTATGTGCGTGTGCACACACACACATACATACATACATGTATACACACACACACGGAGGCACATATAAGGAGAGGGAGAGAAAATATGTTAAAGTATTCTGTCAGCTATACTCTCTTCTACTGAAAAGAGCAAGAATTCCTTGGAGATATAGATGATTCTAGGTCTGGGGATAAATGTACAAAATAACACTCAATATTTTACTGTGGCAGATAGCAAGGGAACTATCAAAGACTACTAGGTTTGTGTAAAAAGATTCAGGAGGTAATTTGAAAGCTTCCTCTGGCCACACGTGGGTATCAATAAGGGTAATATCTTCTATAGATTTAAACATCAATTTTGTGTATATCTATGAATTCTTAGCGTGTATTAAAAAGGAAATGGTCATCCACAGAGGATGGAGTAATTTGAAAGTTGATAAATGAAGGTTAGAATAGAGCATTTATTTTGCCTTTTATATACAACAGTACTACTGAACAAGAAAGTGGTGAATAAGGGAACATTTCTCTTTATAGAACTATCTTACCTAATAATTGAAGAAAAATAAAACTAAGTATCACCCTCACTCATAATGAATTATTAGGTCTCTGTATTGCACATTAATTGGTGCTAACATCAGAACAGGAGCAGTAACTAGATATTACAAGCCCCAAGTGGAGCAACACACCACCTACTAAGAAACAGCCTTTCCAGAGATGCCGTTCCTAAATCTAATCAAGTCTTTAGGTCCAACTAAAAATTCACAAGAAATATAGAAATCAAGAGAACCTTTAAAAAACAAACAGTAGCGCCTGGGTGGCTCAGTGGGTTAAGTGTCTGCTTTCGGCTCAGATCATAATCCCAGGGTCCTGGGATCGAGCCCCACATCAGACTCCTTGCTCAGCAGGGAGTCTGCTTCCCCCTCTCTCTCTGTCCCTCCAACTGCTTGTGCTCTCTCTCTCAAATAAATAAAATCTTAAAAAAAAAGGATTTAAAAAACAAACAACAACAAAAGCTTCACAGGGATGCAGTCAGAAAAATCCAGATTATAGAAAAATCTGCAGAGCAAGTACCTAATTTTGTCAATGAATGGAATAGAAATAAGATGGAGAAAGAAAGCTATAGATTAAAGGAGGCTTAATAGAAATATTATTTAATTGCTATATGTGGGCCTTCTTTGGATCCTGATTCAAACAAACAAATGATTAAAAGAACTTTTATAATATGATAGAACATTTGTGTTTTAACAGAATGTTTGACGGTATTAAGGCATTATTGTTTTTAGGTATTATAATGTTTTTGTGGATATATGGTTTCTATTTTTGAACAGTTTTTAATCTTTTAAAGAGACGTATGGAAGTAACTGTAGAAGAAGTGATACAATGTCTAGGGTATGTTATATAATAAAATGGAGAGGAAGTAAAAGTAGATGCAATAGACTGGCCATGAGTTCACAATATTTAAATCTTTTAAAAATATAATATTATTGATATTCTGCTGTTTTTATATTGAGCAGCTAGAATTTAGTTTGGAATGAGATAGCAAAAATCTTCCTGGCCATTCATTTAGCTGAGATACCAGGCACAAAAAATGCTAGCTATGGAGCGAACACGAAGCAGTTTTTCTCTTAAGGACATGTTGCAGCTCTTCTTCTTCAAGAAAAAAAAAAAGATGAAATTGATACTATTATGATCAGAATTTCACAGATGAGACAGAGGGAGACAACGTCACTTGCCCAAGCTACGCATTATGATTTGCAGTGGAGACGGGTTCCTTCTGCAGGCACTCTGGATGCAAGGCCCATGATGATGTATATACCTGGGCTGAGATTGTCATTGAGATGTTGTGACCTAGCATGGCTGGCAATGCTTTCTTCGTATGGAAGCTACAAGTAACTGCATGGCTTATTTGATGGGTGCAGATCCAAAATTCCATATAGGCCAAGGAAACAGCCACATGACAGGGATGCCAATGACATAGAACTTGAGAGTCCCAAGACTTAGGAGTTGAATCCATTTTGATGCATGGAAACATGGACCATATGCATATGGGTAAGAATTTGGAGATGGTAGGGATGAATAATCACATTATTGTTCCTTTTGTCCATATGCAAAGTAGGAAAGGAAAAATACTTTCTTTAGTGGTTGAGAAATGCTGTTTCTAAGAAGTGAGAATTGAGAAAATATTTTTCCATTGCATTGTCTGGAGTAAAATTGCTATCTTCAAGCAAGATAACCAACTCATAAGAAGGAATATCAAAAGAACCTTAGCATATTAAAAAATCTTTGCTATGCTAATGTGTCCAGATATTAGAAACAAATTGATTACATCTGTAAAGTAGAAGAGAAAGAATGATGATATCCTCCAGGATGCAACAGGGAGGTTTTAATAAGCTGCCTTAAATCACTCAACGCACAACACAACTAAAATGCTAATTAAGCAACTTTTTTTTTTTTTTTTTAATCCTCACCTCTGCTCTGCTGGCTTTAGTAAAAGCCTGTCTGCCAGTATAACTCTCTACAGGTAACTTCAATTCTGTTTGAAGTTGGTGATCTGGGCTTGGCTCATAACATTCACAGTAGATTTACCTGAAAGATCAATAAAAGCGTGTTCAAAGCTAGATTGGCTTCACAGAGCCCAGGATTTTTATTAATTCATATAAACTTCCTAAAACTTTCGGTGTAAAGAAAAAAAGAAGGAAACGAGAATATTCACATTGTAAGAAATTGAACTGGTATCATGGAGTTTTAGAATTGGTTTGGAGCCCATGAATCCCCTCACACGACAGAATTTGTGGAAGCACCAAGGGCTGAGCCTTTCTCAAATCTTCTAGGAGGTCTTATGACCGTCAGTCACATCAGAAAGGGGTTGATAGGCCCTAGCCCCTTTGTCGTGGACGCTGTGCAAGGTTAGTAAGGTGGATTTTGTCCTTTGTGAGGTCAGATGTCACGGACCTCAGGAGCCTATGCATAGCTAGGTGTTAACTCTGTGTTTTCCTAATTCTGTAAAGGAGATGGAAAGACTATAAACAAAGAAGTTGAATCAGTTAAAGAAGGTATGCAGGTTCCATGTGTACAGTGGGAGGAGGCTGGGAAAAGAGGGTCAGGTAACATTTCAGGAGGCACCTAGTGACGGAGTGAAATAAAGCATGGCTTTTTAGAGCCAAATAACAAACGTGGCTGGAGGGTTCTGTGCAATTTGCTAATCACCTTGAACCCCAGTTTTTCTGTTAGTCAAGGATAAGAAAAAAATAACGTATTTAAAGGAAGTAATTTGCTTTCTCATTTAGAGAAATAAGGATTTTGAAGGACTATATTGAAAGAATCCCTCCTGAATCATGATTATGTATTTCAAAATGTGGAGTGATAGAAGGGGAGATATTTATTACATACTCTGGGATTTGGAGAGGCTTTCATGGAAATAGTGTCGTTTTCCAGCTTAGTGTTCGATATAAGGATTTTGGCAAGTCGAGAAAACCCGAGTTCCAGCCACAGGGCATGGGGTGGGATAATTAATGTGTAATTTGACTAGCGTTTATCATTTACTGGAAGAGTTAGCTCAAGTAGGGACAATTATTTTCCTCTTTACATTGGGAGAGATAATATTCTTGCTTTTTCAAATTTAGATTTTTTTTTTTTAAGACTGTATGGTTTGACTAAGAGTGTAAAATTAGGACCTAGAAACTAATCAACTAGCAGAGAAGCTTTGATCTTTAAAATGCTGGAATTATCTTTAATCAGAGGAGATTTAAATTGGCTAAATAGTGGGATTAAGGCAAAATTATCATCATTTTGTGCACTAAAATGTTGATTCTTTTTCTACTAATGGAAACATTTCTATGAATAAGAGCTGTTTTCTTTTCAAATTAAATGATCCATTGCTTTCCTACCAGTTTAGTTTTAAAAATTATTTAGCTTTTAGCACAGCTTTACTACCAGTATCCACAGAATGAAATATAAATGCTGATAAGATTTTGTTATACTCACCAGTGTTTTAACTCTTTTCTCCAATAGAGTACTGCCTATAATTTATGCAAAGAACTTTTTATCACAACTGTTTTTCCTTCTAGAAAAACATCTTGGTACCTAAGCATGGATATCACCTTTTATTTTATGGGATCCCTGTAAGGGACTCCATGAAAGATTGATTAGAAATTTACATATATTTTTTACATATATTTTAAAATCTCTAACAAAAACAATATATATACTCACATTGCCATATAACAGATTTTACTACCAATGTATTGACATGTGTTACCAGATAACTAAATTTTCATGGATATTAGAAATCAGTATCCTGATATATACATATATTCAGACATCTAATAAATGAGTCACTGATCATTTATGCATTCATAAACATCACTGATCAGGTTTCAGCTAGGTTTTATAGGAGCTGGGTAGGTGCATTGGTTTCCTTAATTTCAGGGTGTGTTTGTTCACAAACAGGCCCCTCTACATAGAGGGTGAGGGGGAACTGAAGAAAGAGGCAGGTCACTTTAGATTAATAGGTGGGGGTTTTAAGTAGTAAGTGTTGGAGGAGGTCATCAGGAGGACATGACCACCGGTCTCAGAGCTGCACTTGGGCAATCAGAGGCTCTTCCACCCTCTACCATCACCCCCATCCTTGTAATGTGCATTTCATTGCCTTTCTGCACCAAGGATATAGCCCTGACATAGCGATGTATTGTAGAAACATCTTGGTCCTATTATGTGGCTGAGCCCAGTGAAAGCCTCTGTGTAAACATGTAAAATTCTAGCAAGAAGCTGTGGAGATGTACTTCTCTTGTGGCTGCCCAAAAAAAGCCTTGTTTGTAAGGTCTCCTGTCTTTTTTGTTTGGGGCTCCTTGTCCTCTGTTTGTAAGTTCTCTTGTCTTTTTCTTCTGTCTCTCCCTGCCTTCTGTGCAACAGGAGCCAGTTTCCGATTACACCTGGGAAGCTTGCAGAGGAGGTTTCAAACCCAAAGCAAGGAAACTTAACGGGGTTCAGTCGTGTGTACCATCCAGAAGATCTCAACAACGCATTACAATCTCACAGCTCTTCTGGTGGGGAAGGCAAGCAGGACACACATTCGAGGGACAAGGGAGATGTGTGAGGAGCCTCCAATTGCCCAGATGCAGTTCTTGACTCAATTGACAGTTACATCCTCTCTGTGATCTCCTCCAACAGGTAAGAAACTTTTTGTCTATTTATTCATTTAATTTATCCTTTTAAACTAATGTTGCTATCCATCTCTCAGGTGATAAACAACTCATTATTTTATTATTAATTAATTCATTTATTTATCACACATGTACTGAAAAACTTCTTTGTGCCAGAATTCTAGAATTTCAGTAATGCACAAAGTAGTGTCCCTACTCATAGAACTTACAGCTAGCAGGAGAGAATGCAATGAGCGCATAGGCAAATAATTATGCATTGAGGAACCTTTGCTATAAAGGAAAATAGATTAGTGTTAGGAGAGTATAATGGGCAACTAGAAAGGAGGGTCCTTTTTATAAAGGAGAGTTGACACTGCAACATGGAAGTTGATGAACTAGGTGAAAAGAGCTTTTGCACAGAGGCCCTGAGAGGGAGTACTCCTGGACTACTGGAGAACCTGAAGAAGACCAGCATGGTTGGGTGAAATAGGTGAGGGTGACTGGGGCAAAAGACAATGTAAATAGGTAGTAGGGTCACATCGTGAAAGGTCTCAAAGGTAAAGACAAGGAGGTTAGACTCCATTCAACATCAGGAGAATCCATTTAGGAGTTTGAGTAGGAGAATGATATTGTATTTTAAGGGATTACTTTTGGGGGCGCCCGGGTGGCTCAGTCAGTTAAGAAGATGCTTTTGGCTCAGGTCATGATCCCAGGATCCTGGGATAGAGCCCCACATCAGGGTCCCTGCTCAGTGGGGAGCCTGCTTCTCCCTTTCCTTCTGCCTTCCCTTCTTCCTACTTGTGCTCTCTCTCTCTGTCAAATAAATAAATAACCTTAAAAAAAGGTTACTTTTGTAATTATGGGGAATGGATTGGAGGTAGACAGGAATGGTATGAGGAAGACCTGTTATGAGGCCAATATGAGTCCAATTTGATGGTGAATTAGACCAGGATGGTGATGGTGGAATGGAGAGAATTGGACAGATTTAAGGTCTAATTTGAGGATGAAATATATATAACTTGATAAGGGGTATAAGTGTGCAGAGGGGAGAAAGGTGTCAAGTAAGCTTCCTGGGTTTCTGGTATGAACACCTGGGTGGTTGATGATTAGAGATAGGGAACACTGGAAAAGCTCATTTTGTGGGGAGAGAAGAAAGAATACAATTTTGAACATGTTAAATTTGAGATGCTTGAGAGATATCTGAGTGAAATGTCAAGACCAGTCTAGACCTCAGAAGGAAGTTTTGAGAAGTGCACTTAAATTCTGGCGTTATTGGAGGGGTATGTGAAAATGAGGGATGGGTCAGAATCATCTGTTGGGCACAGTGTTTGTGGTTTAGATACATACCCCATATCTGTATGTCTGCATCAACATGTTCAGGCAAATAGGCTTTGTTAAACTGCATGACTTAGGAAAATGGTTACAATAATTGCTGCTGTCAAAGTCCTTTGCCTGAATCAGATCTGAGTCAGGAAAGATAGATCACTCTTGCTGGTTTTCCTATATGTTCCCTGAGGCTTTTGTGTGTATCCGAGATGTAAACATACAGATGGGGAAGCTCCCTGGTGCTCCAATGACCAGAAGGGGAGTCCTTTCAATAGTGGTATCTAGAAATCAGGTGAGAGTAAAAAATATTTTATGAGATTATGTTTTCTTTTTATTTTTCAAAGATCCAAGGTAGCTTATCCTGACAAGTGTGAGGAAGAGATGAGGCTTTACACGTCCCTTCTCACCTGTGGTATGGTGCTAGTACGTTTAACACTTGCCAGGATCAGAGAGCATCAGACAAAGCTTTTGCTTTTTTTGATTCTCTTCCTAAATAAGATGCAGGGTTGTCACTTGAAATCTATTACAAGGGAAGAAACCATGTATCACACATATTAGTAGCCAATCCTTGGCTCAGCAAAGTATCTCACAAAATGTTTTGGAAATAATGTTGGTTTGTTTAATTGGGTTTTCCATTTTGCTCTGGAGCTCCATATACCTTATGGGGGATGAAGAGATCCTTTTTACAAATAAAAATAACTTTATTTTTAATTTAATTTATTATTATTATTATTTTTTACTTCAAATAGTATCTCCCAGGTAAATATTTAGTTTCTTTTGGGTAACCTCTCAGTCAATTCTAAGTTCACACATACTGAGGGGTTTCTTTTCTTTTTAAGGGAAACTTCCTTTCCCATCTTCCTCCCCAGAGTGGTGTTTGGTGCAGGGGAAGGTTAAGTCACCCTGGTTCCGTTGGCATGCTCCTATCCACACCCTCACTCTCTTCTTTGGTCTTGGTTTAAGGTGCTGCCAGTTTGGAATGGCTGGTTTGGTCTTGTCTCTGGACTTTTGGCACCAGTATTCAGTGGTGGTGGCTGATGGCCCTCATTGCTCTTGGACACAGCTCCAACTTTTGTTGCTAAAGCACACAGACCCTGTCCTAATCTCTGGTTGCAAGGTTTCTGAGAGCTAGCATGTGATCTGTCTTGATCCTGGACTTGTTCTAGGACTCCGATTCTCCTAGATCCTCCATGACCCATTTTCGGCTACCGATCCTATATCACTCTGGAGTTTTAAGCTTCTGCAAGGCTCTAAGCAACTATCTAGGCAACTG